>JAJOZX010002732.1:347500-579271 GCA_023014485.1 Bathynomus jamesi
TTTACTTACTAAATAATTGATCCTCTTATATAATATATATACAAAAACAAAACAAAAAAACGATAATATATTTACATAAAGTTGATAAAAAAAACTGGTCATAAATCATTAAAAATTAATTTGAGTGGAGAGAAAGGGTTTGTAATAATTATTGAGACAATAATGGTATACAGACGATAATATATATATATATATATATATATATATATATATATATATATATATATATATATATATATACACATTTTAACTGCAAACAACACACAGTATAATTTCATTTGTTCGTTCTCCCTCTTCATCTTGTGCGGAACGTTCTTCTACACAAGCGTCGTTCTTTATATATATATATATATAAATATATATATATATATAATATATATATATATATAAACGCAAAACTACATCAAAACAATTTGCATATGAAGTGGTCTTCCAATATATATATATATATATAAGTGCCTATACATATAAACACATGTTAGATGACGGTTTTTCCCCCAATAAACTCTGATTGTTACGACTTTTTTTACATACTTGCGGATCATTACTAGTTCTCAAAATTCAATTGTACAAGATATTTCATTAAACTCTATTTCATTTATTGGTTTAAATCGCCATTTTTATTCAGTGTTTTCGCCTTGTATTGAACAGAGACGACGTTTCGTCCTTTCAAATGCGAGCGCTGAACCTTGTCAGCTATTTATTAAAGTATGTTCGCCTTGTAATTTAATACTAATTTTTAGTGGAATATATTGTGACGGATATTTCTTTTTAATCGTTAGAAATTAATTTTTATTGGTAAACTTAAAGTTTATAGGTTTGAGGTCGTGTTAATTTGTTCGTGTATGTATAAATAGATAGATAGATAGAGAGAGAGAGGTATGAGTTCGTGTTAATTTGTTCGTGTGTGTATATAAATAAAGAGAGAGAGAGAGAGAGAGAGAGAGAGAGATAAAAGTTTTGAGTGCATGTAATTTTTACTAAGGCTTAATTATAGTTAAACTGAATGTGTTTTTAATGAGTGTAATATATTTTTCAAAATATAGACCAGAAGAGTACATATCAGAGGCGAAAACAATGTTTTCTCTCCCATCTGCATGGAAAGTACATAGAATTTAACAAAAAAAAAAAAGAGCCATTGACATTTAGAAAGTGTTTTAATTCGTATCTCTCTCTCTCTCTCTCTCTCTCTCTCTCTCTCTCTCTCTCTCTCTCTCTCTCTCTCTCTCTCTCTCTCTCTCTCTCTCTCTCTCTCTCTCTCTCTCTCTGTTTATCTAAAGATAGCGTTGAACAGGAAAGAAAAATATTCATCTTATTTCGTGCGAAAATTTTTATTATACCCTCAGGATAAGCTTTAGAGCATGCACGATATTTCAATTCCTCCAATGTTCTCATTGTACCCATAAAGGAAAAAGGAATGCCCATGGTAAATGTCACTGCATTTGAAACCTTTTATTTTACGGAACGAGGGGCATACGTGAAAGACTTGGTTATACTTTCCTCATCCCAGGAACACCAATTCCCACACTGCATGAGACATGGGGCCATATGTCATGGGGGTGCATGACGAGGGGCCGATGTTTAAACCACGCTCGAGACGTATACCCAAACCCAAAAGAAGTGGATTAAATACTACAGAAAAAGAAATAAATAATATAAACTTAAGCATTTATGTCAGTTCTTGCGAAGGAAAACTAAATAAGCCTAGTATACACATGAACATAGTGCTGGCATAGAACATATACGGTATACACAATCGGTTAAAAAAATCCTCTTATGAAATTCCACGTTTCGTATCAATAATTGTTGGTACTAAACATGGAATTTCACATTTCAATTCCTTTTTCAATTGACTGCGCAAATAAACTAACTTCTTGAATCCTGTTTTAACTTTGGTTTATCATATCTGATACAGTATTTCTATTCGAACTCAATTCGCGAAGTTGTTATATAAGAAATCACGCATTTTCTCTCATAAGAAGTTAACATTTTTCAGTGAAGTCGTAAAATAGACGCAAATAAGATTTTAACCCTAAAAGGACGACTGTTACAAATTGGTAACGTTTCAAATAACCACATTTATAAATTAATTCAACAAAAAAATTCCAGCATTAAAGTGGTTGAAAACATAAAATTGAAAATAACAAGGGAAGAATTCGCACTCAATTCGAACTCAATTCGCGAAGTTGTTATATAAGAAATCGCGCATTTTCTCTCATAAGTTAACATTTTTCAGTGAGGTCGTAAAATAGACGCAAATAAGATTTCAACCCTAAAAGGACGACTGTTACAAATTGGTAACGTTTCAAATAACCACATTTATAAATTAATTCAACAAAAAAATTCCAGAATTAAAGTGGTTGAAAACATAAAATTGAAAATAACAAGGGAAGAATTCTCTTTCATGATAAGTTAATCGTAATACAATATTCAAAAATTATTTTAATTGTTTCCTATATCGTGTACACCTAAAATAATTTCTATAAATTTATTTAAATTGTTTAAAAGATATAATATCATTATTTATATATATATATTACGTAATACTGCAGTTATGTACACGAACTAACAAAAGTTACGTAATATTCAGGTTAAAGAAAGAATTGTACAAAGTACGTATCTTTTTTAATATTATAATATTTTAGGGTAATCGAAATCAGATATTTTTAATACATTATGTCAACATACAAATATATACATACTTGCGGTGTGCGTGAACACGCGCGCACACACTCACACGCACAAACATTTACAGTATATACGTGTGTATGTGTGTTTACATGTGATTTAATCTATTAACATCTGTGTCAGAAATATTGATGAATATACATATAATTTTGTTAGACATGAGAGAGAGAGAGAGAGAGAGATTGTAGACCTATACAGCACATATAAACTTCTGGATATCATATAATATTACATGCAAACGGTAACGATGTATGGTGTATAGTTATAGAATAATAATTAAAGGTTAAATGAAGAAAATTTAGAAGGAAATAATAATAATAATAATAATAATAATTTTTCGGAAGATGTCTGTAACTATGACATAATAATGATAGTGAATTCTCAGGTACAAATTTCCAGTTGATAAACTTAACTATGATATATTATTTCGTTCTCGATTGGAGAAATGGCAGCTCATTGATTTTTCAAAAGAGGCTCTTTAAGCTTTAAAGACACTTTGATCAACTATAAGCATCGTGTATATATATATATATATATATATATATATATATATATATATATGCTACAACTCAGGATGGTCCCCTGTGAAACTTTTATGTTACACACAGACCGTGCATGGAACAAAGAACTCTTCTGGGAAGATCAAATCCACTATAGTCCGAATAAGTAATGGTAAATGACAATCACTATACTAAATACTATACTCTAATTTTCTCAAAAGAGTTCTATGACAATAAAACCCACATTAAGAGGCGGAGTTTATTTTCACAACAGTTTCCACAACAGTTTCTGTATCCACCCGAAGAGGATGCCAGTGGGCATCGAAACTGTTGTGGAAATAAACTCCGCCTATTAATGTGAGTTTTATTGTCACATTTCTACCTCCACGTAAAAAAGTGAAGTCTTGCACTCAAAAGAGTTCCTTGTTCCATACACGGTCTGTATATATATATATATATATATATATATATATGTAGGAGAATTACGGCATTTGATCGAGTGAGGCCCATGGTGTAATGGTTATCATATCTGACCGGCAATCGGAAGATCCCGGGTTCGATTCCCGGGTGGTTACCTCATTTTTTCATTTGTTTCGTTCTCTCTCCTCATCTTGCGCGGAATATTCTCCTATACAAGCGTCGTTCTTTACGTTAATTATACTGCGTGTTTGCAGTTAAAAAAAAAAAAAAAAAATATATATATATATATATATATATATATTATATATATATACTGCTGTGCAAAAGTCTCAGCCAATTTACATTTTTCTACTCTGATGCATATTATACACCATATACCTTGACATAAACTGATAGCGAGTGTGTCCAAGCTTTTCCTTTAAAACCGAATAGTCTCATACAGCTTCAATGATATTGAGATCTGGGCTTTGAGGGGACCATACCATGCGTTGAAGGACTCCAGCTTCCCTTTTCGTTTGCAAATAGGTTTTAATTATTCCAACTGTGTGCTTTGGATCATTATCTTGCTGTAAGATAAAGTTTGAACTAACAAGCCTTGTACCACCACCACCACCACCTTGCACCACCACCGTCTCTTCGCCTGATAAAGCTGGACTCTTCGCTAAAACTTCCGCCTCCATTTCAACCCTGGACGATTCCGGTGCTGTTCCTCCATCTCCTCTTCCCTCTGACTTTATTATGTCTGAAATTAGAATCTCTTCTAAAGATGTTTTTTTCTGCCCTTTCTGAGCTCAACTCTAGGAAGGCATATGGTCCTGATGGTGTTCCTTCTGTTCTTCTTAGGAACTGTGCTTCTGTGCTGACACCCTGCCTAGGTAAACTCTTTCGTCTTTGTCTCTCATCTGGTACTTTTCCTTCCTGCTGGAAGTTCCCTTTCATTTAGCCTGTCCCAAAGAAGAGTGACCGCTCTCAACCCTCCCACTAGCGTCCATTTGCTTTGATTTTTTGCCTTTCTAAATTTTTTTAATTTATCTCCAATAGGAAGATTCTTAAATATCTCTCTACTCACAATCTTTTTTCAAATCGTCAGTATGGGTTCTGCAAGGAACACTCTACTGGCGATCTGCTTGCATATCCCTCTGACCCTTAATCATCTACTTTTTTTTTTTTCTTATCCTTTCTTTACTTGCATGTCTGTAGTTTGCATGGTATGACAGTGTTTCTTTGGGTTAAGACTGTGTTTGCGTGGTTTGTAAGCGTTCTTATTTTACTTCTTTTCATCTTTCACCCCTTTCCTATTCTCTTCGACTATTTTTCCGACTTGTCGGCAGTGGCCGGCGGATGATGATGGTGAGTCTTCCTCTCTCTTTTTCTGAATGAATGTTAACCCACAAATGATATGTTTTGCTACTTACTTAACCCCTTACTCTTCTTTCTCTCGGGCTAACCTTAGAGTGGATCTTAGGATCTTTGTTAGCCTTAGCTTCTGTAGATCTGTAGATCTTCTGTTCGGGATTTCGGCGAAACCTTTGATATTGCGCTAGACATATCAAAGGTTTTTGATGGCCTTAATTTCCAAAGTGCCCTCCTTCGGTTAGTCTATCCTTCTATCTGTAACGTCATCTCTGATTTCCTTTCTGGCCGATCTATAGCTGCGGTTGTAGATGGCCACTGTTCTATTAGCTATTAAAGCTATTAATAGTGGTGTTCCTCAGGGTTCTGTCCTGTCATCCACTCTTTTCCTTTTATTTATCAATGATCTATTAAGTCGCACTTCCTGTCATATCCACTTCTATGCTGATGATTCCATCCTTCACTTCTCCACCCGCTTCACAACAGTCACTTTATGCTCCGCGTAGGACGGCTATGGTACACCTGACCTCTGTTCTTTCTACTGTCACTGACTGGGGCAAAGAAAACCTTGTGCTTTCAATGCCTCAAAAACTCGTCTATCTATTCGTCACAATCTTCCACACGACTATCCCCTTACCTTCAACAATACACAACTCAATCCTTCTTTTTCTCTTAACATTCTTGGCGTTTCCTCTTCTCGTGATCTTTCCTGGAAAGATCACATATACTCTCTTTCTAAAACAGCTTCTAAGAGGGTAGGTGTGTTGTTCCGGCTATTCTCCTCTAAGGAGAGCACGCAGTACCAGACTTTCGACGCATTTTCATTCCTTTTCTGTCCAACTCTCTAATGCAAGGGTTAATCGGTATTCTTAATCTTTCATCTACTCAACCAGTCAACTCTGGAGCGATCTTCCTCATTCCATCTTTCCCCCTGTCTTTAACCTCCAATCTTTCAACCGTAGAGTATTCAGGCATCTCGAAAACTGTGGACATTGATTTTGGCTCTCTTCTTCTTCTTCTATACATCTATGGGGTGGGCGTTTTGCAGCATTCGCCCTTGGCCCCTCCTTTCTGCATAAAAAAAGAAGTTTGGTTTGAATTGTTCAGACCATAATGTTTTGAAGATTCTGATCAATGTGAATTGAAGATTGATATATACTTTATAACAAGCTATATTCTAGTCTATATAAATAAGGTTATTTCAATTTTACTTTCATCCCATTAAAGGTGGACTTGAATTGAATACAAAGGTTCAGTTTCTTTTATGCATCAGAGTGGAAAAATGTAAACTATCTGACTTTTCCACAGCAGTATATATATATATATATATATATATATATATATATATATAGATATATATACAGGGTGTCCCAGAATTAACTATCTATTTCAATGAAATCGGACAAATTTAATAAAAACTGACATAATTTTGTGTTTATTACTAAATTATGATACAAAAACAAATAGATTTATAAATCATAAGTCAAAACTTTATTGAGAAGTTTCAACATGTGCACCGTCTGTATCTCTGCAAATTTCAAATCTATCCTCAGCGCTGCGAAACACATTTTGAAGCATTTCAGGTGTTATCTCCCGCACTGCCAACTGGATGCGTTCTTTAAGTTCAGCTAAACTATTGATCTTTTGGCGATAAACCTTTGTTTTTATGAAACTCCATGCAAAGAAATCCAGGGGTGTCAAATCCGGAGAACGCGGAGGCCAAGGTCGAGGTCCTCCACGTCCAATCCACCGATTCGGAAGGCGCCTGTTGAGGTATTCTCGAACAATTAGAGCATAATGACATGGTGCTCCATCTTGTTGAAACACATTATCAAGAATGCCATCATCAAGAAGCTGTGGTTCGAGAAACTGCTGAAGCATATCAAGGTAGACGGTACCTGTTACAGTTGCTTCCGCAAAGAAGAATGGGCCATAAATTTTGGATTTGGTCATTCCAAGCCACACGTTAACTTTTGGAGAGTCTCTTTGCCATTCTAAAAATAAAACTCTGAAAAACTATGAAAAAATTATGAAAATAAAATTATGAAAAAAATTTAGAAATTTATACCTTTTTAACACATATTAAACATGATAAACATAAATAAAAGTGTGTTTTTAAAAAATTTGTCCGATTTCATTGAAATAGATAGTTAATTCTGGGACACCCTGTACAGAGAGAGAGAGAGAGAGAGAGAGAGAGAGAGAGAGAGAGAGAGAGAGAGAGAGAGAGAGAGAGTTAAATAACAAATATTCTGCACATACATATAGATTAAATATATTAAGAGAAATCATAATTGATAAAATTGTTTTAGTGAATCTTGAAACAGGTTTAAAGGAATCGACTTTCCTTGGTTAATTATAAAACAAAAGATTTAATCCACTCATAAATGATAGTTTTAAATAGTTATATACCGCAGTGTATAGCTGGAATAAAATACACCACGTTGCCATTACCTCGAGTGCAGGGGGATTAATACAGAAAACTAACTTCTACCAATAGTATTATTGTAATAGTCAGCGCCCTCACTTTATATTCAAGAGATATTGGGTTCGAGTCCTGGTGAGGGTGTTTTTGTATATATATATATATATATAAGTGTGTGTTAAAAAGCTTGAAAGAGCAGATCTCTATTATTATTATTATTGTTAGTAGTAGTAGTAGTAGTATAATTTCCTTAAAAGTCATTTCATGGCCAGGATGTTTTGATCATTATTATGATTAATATTTGTGAACGTTAATTGAAATTAATGTGTCTGATAATGAACGAAGAGTGCTAGAAACTGGCACAGCGCTCAGACAAGACGAATGAGGCTCATTGCGTTAACTTCCGGATTATTATTATTAACCGGCACTATCGGCAGTCGAACGGTCGAACCACCGACCTCGATGTTTTCGCTTCGCTTACGAGCAGTGGTATTTAACCTGGGGGTAATTCGACCTTTTTCGGGGAGTAACGAGCTGGCGCCACTGTCAAAAAAAAGAAAGCTGAGTTATGGTTTCACTTAAGTCTAAACTTTCGTTATTCTTTCCTAAGTTTCCTTTTCCCATATTTGCCATTTAAAAAGGGGAAGGGGGGAGGGGGTAATTACGGTTTCGTTGGCTAGCTCAAGGGTAACAGTGCGAAAAAGGTTAAATACCACTGGCTTACAAAGAAGAGGTGTTGCCCACTCTCTCTCTCTCTCTCTCTCTCTCTCTCTCTCTCTCTCTCTCTCTCTCTCTCTCTCTCTCTCTCGATCAGTTTAACGTCAATTGTTGGCAAGCTGTTAGGATTCATTATTGCAAAATGTATCGTGTATCACCGTGAGATTGGTTAAGAGATAGAAACCGGAGAGTGGTAATAAATGGAGTGGTTTCGGAGTGGGCCCCCGTCAACAGTGTGGTTTCACAGGGTTCCGTTCCTGGTCCTTTACTTTTTATCATCTATATTATTGATATAGACGTTGGGCTCCTAAGTACAATTTCTAAATTTGCAGGCGATTACAAATTAGGAAATAATGTAAGTAATGAGGAGGGCGTAAGAACGCTTCAAAACTGTCTTGATAGGTTGGGCGAATGGCCCGCTACTTAGCAGATGTCATTCAACTTAGACAAATGTTAGGTAATGCACATAGATTACAAGAGCCCAAAGGCCGATTACTCTCTGTTGGGGAAGAACTTGACTGAGACTAATTTAGAGAAAGACTTAGGAGTTTATATTAGTAATGACCTTAAACCGTCAAAACACTGTGCAGAAGTCGAAAAGAGGGCCTTAAAAGTACTAAGTTATATTAAAAGACGGTTCCAATTTAGAAACAAGGAGATTGTAATGTCTCTTTACAATTCACTAGTCAGACCTCAACTCGAGTATTGTGCGCAGCTTTAGGAAGGATATAGAAAGGTTGGAAAGGGCACAAGCAAGAGCCACAAAATTGATCCCTTCAATGAGACTGCAAAACTATCAAAGATTAGAAAGTTTAAATCTGTTTACTTTAGAGACCAGGAGGTTGCGCGGTCAACTTATTCAAGTTTTCAAGATGCTCAATGGAATAGACAGGGTAGACCACAGGAAATTATTCTCCTAATACCAATCCGACAAAAAATAATGGTTCTAAATTGGAACTTAAAGTGGTTAGTGCTTCCATCTGTAGTAATTTCCTCTCCTATAAAATAGTTAATATCTGGAACCAACTTCCCTCGGAGGTTGTTTCAAGCCAGTGTAAACATGTTTAAAAATAGACTGGACAAAGTTCTGAATACACTCAGGGTTTAAGACTGTCCTCACATATAGTCTAATTTAACCCTAGATTACCCATCTTCATTTTACTTAAAAAATATTATTATTATTATCATTATTAATAACGAGTAATTATGACAGACGACCAAAAAATCAAGGGTACCGAAGACCCATATGGGTAATTTAGGGTTAAGAAAAATAGTATTATAACGTGACCCTGCGGGAGTTTGCTTAAACACTTCATTCTCCACTTTAGAAAGACGTCTCTGGTGAGGGTGAGGGCACAGTGTGGAAAATCTGATTTCTGTTCTTAATTCTTGTTTATATATTCTCCTCTTTACTGTAAAATTTCCTTGTCTACTTTTCCAAGGTCAAGGTATTTTTCCAACCTTTTTCCGTACCCGCCTCTGGCGGGGAAGAAGCGGGGGGGGGGGGGGGGGGGGGGAGAGCCTTATGCTTTTCTATCCAGTTTTCTACTACTGCTAGAATAGTTATAAATTGAACCAGTTTAATAAAAAAACCTACCGAGTGGACCGAAAGGTCTTTGAGGCTTCCTCTTGTCCTCGTAACTCTTTCTCTCGTAGCGCTGGTAACACGATGACATGAAAGTCATATAGGGTATCTCTTTCTTTACTCAAAGCAAATCTGTTGGCAACCTTCGTTCTATTTACATGAAACTAAAACTGAAAATATTATTTAAAACTGTACACGTATAACGGAGATCGTTCAAAAATCCAATCTCAATTTAAATTTTTAATTTTGGGGGGGTATATAAGCCCCCTTCTGCTTCCATTTTAGTTAACTGCTTCATATCCATATAACCTTAATCCGGGTCAACATACCCCCGCGCTAGAACCCATAAAACAACGCATAACTAGTACAGGTGAGCGAAAAGTCCTGTGCACCCGCGAGAAGTGTAGTGAACCTGTTCCTACACTGTGTTGGAAGTGGACAGGTGCACAGGGACTTTTCGTTCACCCTGTAGTATTCCATCATATTACGCATCTTATTATCTAATTATTCTCTGTTGGTCTTGTTTCCTTCATTCATTATTACAAGCTGTCACTGGACCAATATTTTAATTGAAATCCAGCTGAGGAAAAGGGCTCGTGTGAGATTTACAAAGACTCATTCAAGTGAGAAATCACTTGATTTACCTATCACGACTTTCGCTAATTGGATGGACCCTTTTTTTTTCTGTAACCTCTACTAAAAATACAGACCTTGACATAAGTTCCAGAAATGATTCGAAAACATTTACAAAAAAAAACGTTCTTGTAAACGTTTGAAGGAGTAAAAATTGTATAAGTACCAACGAGTATCTTAAAAATGCCAAGTTATGGCAGGCGAGAAAAGAGAAAATAATTATCACTTTGCTCGTGACATATATATATATATATATATATATATATATATATGCACTAAAATCACAAAATAACACGTGACCTTTTAATAAGCAAACAACCACAGGGAAAAGGAAACACAAAGTCCGAGCGCTTTCGTGATAATGTGAATATATCACGAAAGCGCTCGGACTTTGTGTTTCCTTTTCCCTGTGGTTGTTTGCTTATATATATATATATATATACACACACACACTTTATGAGTGTATTATTTCAGCTACATATTGTACAACACACTCGTAAACTTTAGCCTAAGTGAATATTTCATATTTGCTCTAAAGTTTACGAGTGGTTGCAATATCTCTGACGTTACATTTTCCTATGGATGAAGATTCGGATCTTAAATGCATTGGGGTTTACGAGGTTAAAAGCTTAAGTTTCATATATGCTTCATTTACTAGCCATTTTTTATCATAAAGTTAAGTTTTCAAAGTGCTAAAAATCAGTTACTAATAAATTAAAGTCATTCTACATAATAACACTATTTCATTCTTTTAAGTTCTGCATTCTTGCATTCTCGCACTCGAAGCTCGTTTGTGGAACAATAATCGATAAGTTTCTTGATTTTACAAGACCATTAAAAAGTTTAGGAGACCATTCCATCGGTGGAAACCATCTTTTACAGTGGCTCTTTAATAAGGTACAAAATTTCAGTTACCACCGTGAAAATTGGCTTTGCAAATTGGTTTTGCGTACTATGCTTTGATAACTGATTCATACTTCGTGCATCATCACTATTCTGCAATTATTTATCGGTATTGATATTTTAAAACATCGTAAACGACACCCCCGAAAAAAAAAAAAAAAAATTTTATCTTTTCGTTTTTATTGGTATTGGCAGATAATCGTACAAAACATTAGAATCCACTTCTGTTTCTTTCCAATCGTAACAGTTCGGTTTCATGCGTTCGTAAACGTTTAGTTGATAATACATTAGTCAAGTTTTTCTTCTGTAAAACTGGGATTTTGCTCCTGACGAGGTTTTGGAATATCCCAATAAATATGCATTAAAACTAATCAAATCAAAATTATCTTTATTTATAATAAAATAAATATGCCAATATTACAGTTTCTGCTGTTACAATAATACAATGAGCAATGGTTAACTGGACTATTTATTTTCTTTAATTTGGTCCTTACGCTTTTGGCTTTACTGGGCTCTCGTTTTTGTTTCTTTACACTCTTTAAAAGGGTCTTTTACCTTTTGTTTAAAAGCAAATAACACATCACGAGTGAAACGCCCACTTTTTTTTTTAAAGTCGCCTCAATATCAGATAATACAGTGAAATTCTCTAATACAGCGTGTTCTATAACTTAAAATAGTGTAGGATTTCATTTAATCGCTACATTCAGTACTACAGTGACTTATGGAACACCCCGCATACTAAAGCGCTTATTAACCATATTTTATTTTTTAATAGTAAATTATTCTCTCCTTTTTCGCGTTCATAGGAATTTTAATGTCAGTTTCGTTTAGCAGTGGTTCTCAACCTCTTTAGGTCCACGTACCACTTTTTGCCAGCATGCTTTTCTAACTACCACCATTGACTAAGGAAGGTGGTACCACCTAACTTAAACCGCAGAGATGGGACTACTAATATAACCCTTAAAAACATTATCATGAAAATAGTTATCAATTAGCAGTCTGCGTTTTTATAACCCTCTGGCGTACCACCTAGAAGAACTCCGCGTACTATTGGTGGTAGGCGTACCACAGGTTGAAAATCACTGGCTTAGAGCGAATATTTGTGGAAAAGATTATGTATTTAATTCCGTTTTATCTGCAAACTATAAATATGGTTTTTACTGTTTTTTATCTCTTTCAAATTTTTTTTTATTTAAAAACCAGTTACACGAACTTTTAACATAACATGAATAGGAAATAACGAATTATTTTTAACGTTAATTATTGAATATGTTAACATGTATTTTTTCACGTGATACAAAACTTTAATATTTAAAATATCTCATTTTGGCAGTTCAAATTATGTACTTTTCCTCAAAATGTTCTGTTATGAAATTGTGGTAAACCAGCTGCTTTGAATGTACAGCTGTAATAAATAACTAAATAAATAAATAAATAAGTAAAAAGTTTAAAAAAAATTACTAAAAAATTACTAATTAGTAGTTACTAATTAGTAATATTTGTTTTCGTTTTTCGTATTTTATTTTTTAGTGTGGCAAAAATAACATTTCAAAATGAGGCACAAATAATTAATTTTTAATTTTTGCATCTTTTAAAAAAAAATTTAAGTTTATGTCAGGTAAAATTTTAGATTTAATTTTGGCCTTACATTCAAATAAGTTAAAAAATATTTTTTAATATTTTTAGTTACAGTGTGTGTGTGTATATATATGTATATATATATATATATATATATATATATATATATATATAGTCAAAGTTTATTTATATCTTTTATAAAACCTTAAAAAACCACCTTTAGTTTTGTTTCCGACCGAATTATTTATTCCGACGAAGGTAAAGCTTGTTGCCCCACCTTAGACCTACAGTTTAACGTGGTACTCGAACCACAACTCACCAAGTTGGGTCACAAATTACGAAGTCTTCGCCCGGGCTCAAACTCACATCCTCCAGATCAGAAGCGCATGGTATACCCATGGTGCCCATTACACAGGTCAACAAAAAAAATTTTTTTGTTTCGTTGCCAAGGAAATTCGTACGAATTTAGGGTATTTTGGGGTTGCTGAATTCCAAAATGAAAGAGTTTTTCCGATTTGGCTCTAGTTCTTGAGATAATGAATACCCTCAATTAATAGGAAACGTAACCATAACGCGTGCATATGTGAAACTACCGGAACATTCTAGATGGTGAGACACGCGAATATTCTTAGTGTTTACTCCGCGATCATTCTAGAATATTCCCCCTCCGTATATAAGTCATCGGCTACCCAACCAGTAAGTAGGCTCCGCCTGAACATTAAATTTTTTGCATTTTTACGTGTTTCAATGGGGTACCAATTATCTCATAAATTAGAGCCAATCTAGCAAAACCGATGTTATATTCGGAATCAGCACCACAAAGTTACCCCAAAATCACTCTAATATGATTGGCAATAAAATGAGTGTTGACCAGTGTTATCTACCAATCAACTTTTTTGTATGAAAGGATGAGCAATTGGGTGAGATGAGCGCCGCCTACTTTGCCGGGAATCGAACTTGGAACCGGTGTATTCGTTGTCGGTAATGCTAACCACGACACCACCGAGATGTATTTGATACTTCTTAACAAAAATACATTGACAAAAACAAGCAAATATGAAAAAAAAGCCGAATTGAACATTTATTAAATTTGATAATAATAATAATAATAATAATAATAATAATATTAATAATGAAATAACTTCAATTTATAGTAGAATATTTTATAGCTAGCTCTCGAAGCTCGGTGGTAACACCGTTTCTCTGTAAGCGAAGTGAAAACACTAAGGGCGGGGGTTCGACCATAGTCTAACATAACACTGGTATGCATCAATTTTGCTGTCAAGGGTTTTGTAAGTGATTCTTATAGAGTTTTTCCTGCTGATTTCGAATCTGCAATCCGTTTTTCTCAATCAGCTCAGGTTATCCGGCTATGGCCTCATAAGTAAAATAGAATTTTTCGTGATTTTGTCAAAGCGGAATTGGAACAGTAACATCTATCATCACTTGTTTCACTTGTATAATATCTTTTTTTACTTTTCATGCATATAGATAAAATATTTCATAATGAATAGAGCGTGTAAAAATGATCCCAATAGATTCTGCTACATATGTGGGATGGTTACCATGCCAAATAACCAGTCCCAAATCACTAAATTTGTGAAGACAATGTATAGAGCATACTTTGGAATTAAGCTAGGGGACCAGGACAAAAATTTTGCCCCTCATATGTGCTGCAAGACGTGCATTGAAAATTTGAGAAGATGGAGCAAAGGCAGAGCGAAATCTTTGCCTTTTGGAATTCCCATGATTTGGAGAGAAGGAAAGGATCACGTGACAAGATTGCTATTTCTGCATGACAAACCTCCAAGGTGGGCTTATAAATTTATTTTTCTTAAATATTTTGAAATCCTCGTATGAAACTTGACATAATATTCACCATATATAGCATAATATTCACCATAATGGTAATCATACATTACCATATACATATTGTTATAGAAAATACATTTACACATACATATTGTTATACAAGTTACATTTACATATACAATGATTGTATATTTTCTTTCTTTTTCATTCATAGTGTCCCCGAAGGGACAATATGAATGAAAAAGAAAGAAAATATACAGACTCCATCGACCTATTTCATATCTTACAGACCGCAGCCTCCCCTCACGAGCCGCCACTGTCTGAATGCTTCTTCTATTTCATATGCAAGTTTTATATCCATGTTTCTGTGTTTCTATTTTCAGGAGTTAACAAGAAGAATAAACACATTGTTGTATACCCTGACATTCCTTCTGCTATGAGACCTGTACTCCATGGTCCTGGAATTCCAATACCCGACCCACCTCAAACCCTGGACTTCGATGATTCTGATGATGAATCAATGACCAATGCCAATGACCAGTCCCAGTCGTATATACACCTCAAAATACCGCTTCAAATGAGCCGAGGCCTCTCAACCAGGCCAAACTTAATGATCTTACCAGGGATTTAGGACTTTCCAAATTAGCTGCCGAGATCTTGGGCTCACGACTTCGAGAGGACAACTTGCTGGCTCCGGGAACAACATTCTCCTGGTATAGGAAACGAGAGGAAGAATTCCGCAAGTTTTTTGCAGTGCACGAAAATACCTCTTACTTAGTGTACTGCTGCAATGTTGAGGGGCTAATCGAATCCTTGGGCCTGCCATATAACGCATCAGAATGGAGGCTATTTATAGACTCGTCTAAACGAAGTTTGAAAGCAGTACTTCTCAACATTGGGAATAGGGTTGTATCAGTCCCTGTAGCACATTCCGTAACTTACTGAGAGCTACGATAACATGAAAATTTTACTGGATGCTCTCGTATACGACCAACATAACTGGAGGATCTGTGGAGATTTGAAGGTAATACTAATATCATAAGTAAACTATTGCTATTGACTATGTTGTTTTTCCAAAGGTTATTTGAGAGCGTATAAGAACACTTAACTTCCCCACAGAAGTGATACAGTCTAATGCATAGATTTTTTTATCTGATAGAACAAATTCTCTAAATTCTTTAAATATTTCATTTTTTTTCAGATTGTGGCATTTGTATTGGGAATGCAAGGGGGATACACGAAATACCCATGTTTCCTCTGCAAATGGGATAGCCGAGCGGATGAGAAGCACTATGCACAGCGTGAATGGGCATCCAGAGAGAATTTTGAACCTGGGTCGCATAATGTCGTTTCAGTGCCCCTTGTACCACCAACAAAAATTTTGCTTCCACCACTTCATATTAAGCTGGGCTTGATGAAAAATTTCATCAAATCAATGAATAAGGAGGGTTCAGCATTCCGATATCTCGAGAGTAAATTTCCTCATATATCTGATGCTAAACTAAATGCTGGGGTTTTTGATGGTCCTCAAATTCGAACTTTGATCAAGGATACTCAGTTCGAAAACGCAATGACTCCAACTGAGAAGAATGCCTGGCAGGCATTCAAATCAGTTGTCACTGATTTTCTTGGCAAGCGTAGAAGTCCAGAATACGAGTCCGTTGTCGAAAACTTGATGGAAGCTTTCAAAGCTCATGGGTCGCGCATGTCCATAAAAATGCACTTTTTGTGGTCCCACTTGGACTATTTTCCTGAAAATTGCGGGGATTATAGTGAGGAACAGGGTGAACGATTTCACCAAGATATCAAAATAATGGAAGAGAGGTACCAGGGAAACTGGGATATCAATATGCTGGCGGACTATTGCTGGTGTTTGAAGCGAGACGTGCCCGAAGAAAAACATAGACGGAAAGCCAAAAAAACTTCATTCCTTCCTCAATAAACTTTTTTCCATATTCATTGTATGAATAAAAGTATTTATTCACACAATGTTTTCATTTTTCACGAGTGTTCTTATAATATTACTCGTATCTACAGTGTTTAAGCTAAAAAAATCAATAAATTTGGGGATAAAATTGGACTTATAATAAATGGCCAATAGAGAAAAAAAACCACCTGATTGAGGAAAACCAATGTCATTTTCGAATTCAGCATGGTCGAATTATATAATATGAGTTGAAAAAACCCTCACAGCAGACAAAAAAATTTCATATGCATACCAGTGTAATTCATAAGTCTAATAATATTCGTATAATTCATGAGCTGTCATACTAAAATGAATACATGATAATCTACCACTGACATTTACAATTCCCATACTCTACACAACTTTTTATATTGTTCTTGTTTCAGTTAAGTTGCATATATGTATGTTATTACAACCTTAAGAACAACACTATTTAACAAATCCTGGCCCTAATCTAAAATTACCAGCCACTCCAAACGCACGTCCACCCACCTTGACTTCGTAATTAACAGCATTCAATGAAATTGAGTCTTTTCAATTTTACAATTTGTAGTTTGTAAATCTCACGTGGGAGAGTGCTCCCAGTCAATTTTAGTGGGAATGTTTGCGAAATGAATGAGGTAAAATATATCATTATCTTTAAAATCAAGCATCAAAGGAACTCTGTTATGAGTTCCCATAAGTACTTCTAGGTTATCTCTCCCCAACCAATTTTGACAGAATATTTTCGTTAAAACTAACGAAAATATCACGACTTAACCTAACCAATTATCAAGACCGTACAGTTGATCTATTATTAATTATAACATTGTTTGTTTCTGGAATAGTATTTACTATTTACTAATAGATCAACTGTACGCCCTTGATAAAATAATTGGTTAGGTTAAGTCGTGATATTTTCGTTAGTTTTAACGAAAATATTCTGTCAAAATGGGGGGGGGGGGGAGATAACTTACAAATACCTTCCCATATTATATATACAGGGTGGGCCGTAAGTTTCCATACATAGGAAAATAAACATTTTTTTA
Organism: Bathynomus jamesi; assembly: GCA_023014485.1. NCBI lineage: Eukaryota > Metazoa > Arthropoda > Malacostraca > Isopoda > Cirolanidae > Bathynomus > Bathynomus jamesi. Next base: position 365,109 of record JAJOZX010002732.1, read on the forward strand.
TGGACAACCATTTTTATTTATATAATATGCTCTACATGGTTGCCATTGTTTTGAAAAACACATTTCAATACGTGTTCCCACTGTTGATGAACACGCATTAGCACAGTTGACGTTATGCTTGTAATGGCGTTGGTGATACGTTCCTTTAGATGATTTATGTCTCGTATCTTTTCCTGATACACCATGGCCTTCAAGTGCCCCCAAAGATAGAAATCAAGGGGGGTGAGATCTGGGGATCTGGGAGGCCACTCCACAGGACCACGCCGACCAATCCAAGCATCCGGAAACTGCTGATCCAAATACCGACGCACGTGAAGACCATAATGAGGTGGAGCTCCATCTTGCTGGAAGTAAACTGGGAAGTTACCTTCCTCGTTTAGCAGGGATGGGAAAATCTCTTCTTGCAACATGTTAAGATACCTTTCGGCATTAAGATTTCCACTGACAAAAATTGGTCCAATAATTCTGTCACCCCATATCCCGGCCCACACCATCACTTTACCGGCACCTTGCATCTTCGTCGGACTCAGCCAGTTAGGGTTAGCATTACTCCAATAACGTATGTTTTGCCGATTAACCTCTCCATTGACGTAAAAATTTGCTTCATCAGTAAACAAGATCTTAGTTGAAAAGTTTGCATCCTCGTTCACTTTGGTTAATGCCCATTCACAGAATTCCATCCGTCTATCCGGGTCGTCTTCACTCAAATGCTGTGCCATATGCAATTTGTATGGATGCCATTTGTTTGCTTTCAAAATGCGCCTGATACTCGATCTGCTGACACCACTTTCTGCAGACAACCGTCGTGTACTTTTTCTGGGACTCCGTGTAAGCGCTGTAAGTATCGTAGCTGTTGTGTCTTCATCGGTGGCTGTACGTCTTGGACCACTTCGCGGTTGATCTGCAACATTTCCAGTTTTCTGAAACTTGTTAATAAGTTTTGCCACAGTGTCGTGTGTGATGTTCGTTCCATATTTTCTGTTAAAGTTCATTGCAACCATGCGACTGCTTCCCGACCCAGCCATCAGTATGATTTCAATTCGTTGCTCTTTCGTCAAACGCATATTCTTAGGGTATCTGAAACATAAAAACAAACGTTTAAATTTTCCTATGTATGGAAACTTACGGCCCACCCTGTATATATATATATATATATATATATATATATATATATATATATATATATACAGTCGGTTCAAAAAGTTCTGTTGTGGAATTCCATGTTATTGGAAACGTGGAATTTCATAACAGGACTCTTTTAAACTGACTGACTACCTTGGAACTTGTTCTCTCAAAAAATAACTTTTTCGTTCCCTAGAATCTCAGTATGAGAAAATGGGCAGAAGTGACGCTCAGATTCTAAAATGAAGAATGAAATGACTCCAAAATATTAATGAAGTGACTAAAAATCCAACAGAAAACAGGAAAAGTGACCCAAATGCCCAACAGAAAGGTACCATTAATCGAAAAAGTGACGCCGCCAGATCTGAAACTGACCTTGACAGGTGACGCATCAGGTATACTAAATTTCTGCCAAACTTTTCAAGTTGGCTTTAGTAAAAAAAAATGTGTTTTTCCCGTTATGAAAACATATCCCTAACACATAAATCCTAAATCTCTCGCTATAAACTATTAAATGTTAAGAAGTTAATAATATTCACTTTTGTTAACAGTATGGTGGCATGGAAGGCCAATTGCCTCCCCCAAAATTCTAGCTTGTTCCCTGCCCCCTCTCCCCCCAAAAATTGTCTAAAGAATGTTAAAAAAAATCGCAAAATTAAGATACTTTTAAAATTAGATACAGTAATAAATTATAATATAGAGATCTTTAAGTTGGTTACATTTATTGTATTTACAATATTCATACTACAAAGTTAATATTGCCCTCCCACCCCTTCGATAATTTTCTTGCACCCTCCAAATTTAGAAGTCAAACTGGGTGCCTGCTCGGGACATTATAAAAACTTTTAAATAGTGGAGGTTCTCAACATATTGACTTAGTTAGCCAGTAAGTAAGTCCATTTTCTCTGAATTAACATTTGAAAATTCTTTTTCTGGGGTAACAATATAAAATTAACAGTAAAAGCCTTTACTCTTTAAATCGTCCCATATAGATATATATATATATATATATATATATATATATATATATATAATATATGGCTCGAATTGAAGGGGGAGGGCATCTCCCTTGTTAACTCAAAATCAAATTATCATCCCCCTTGTTGTCTAGATAAGGGGATAGCATCCCTGCCTGTTAACTCAGAATCAAATAACCACCCTCTTATTAACTACATAAAATACGCTTTAACATCAACCTAAAAATTATATATATTATACAGTGGCGGCTCGTGACTTAAAACAGTTGTGTGCTACAACAAAATTTTTTTGATATATATATATATATATAAACAACTGATAAATTATAAAATAGAACTAATTCATCGTGAATTATAGTAAATGTTTTGCGCAACTAACGGTAGATAGATAGATATAGTACTTACTTATTTACGAAAAATTAAATTCATGCGACGCTCTTTCTTACTGCAGAACTTGTCAATCACCTTTGACCTTCCGGGTTGAAAAATCCCCAAAATCTTTCAGTAGGCATGCCATTGATTACATACCGAAATACTATTACCAACTGTGAATGTTCAGAAATGTCTGTAGTTTCATCTGCCATTAAAGCGACAAAATCAGCCTCTTTCCTTTCTTCGATTATCTTTTCACGGCAAACTTCCGACATACAATCTAGTAGTTTATTCTGGATGGTTTTAGAAGTTCCCTTGAAAACATGATTCGATTCTATGTGTTCTTTTACCGCACTCTCTAAACTACTAACAAAATCAACGAGTCCCAAGAAAATACCCAGATTTTCAGATGTTTCACTCTCATCATGTCCTCTTAAGGCAAGTTCAAAGGCACCGCAAAACTTAATGCAGTCAGTTACATTTGATAATATATATCTGTTCTTTTCTACTTCTTGATTGTGTTTTTTGATGGCGTCATGGTAGGCCCGACTTAACTGTGTTGCAATATTCACACTACCGAGAACACTAAGATCCAACACATTGTTTATACGTTTCTTGTTTTCATTATGCTTTCTAATCAATGCTTTAAGATGGCCAAGATCTTTCACTCCCGTGTTACTGAATGAATCACTGTTACCAAAAAGAAGGCATGGAAAGCAGAAAAGAGCATCCCGAACATCACAACCACAAATCCAACTATAATCATCATAAATCTTTCTGTGAAATTGTCTTAAATATTCTCGATTGTTGCTTCCCTCGGCTTTCTGACTTAAATTTAAATCGGGAGTTGGCCTACCTAACCGTTTTATTTGAGCTTTTTCATTTAATGTTCTAGATGAAAAAGGTACTTTTAATAAATTGTCCACTGAATTCATATTTGTATAAAAATTAATAATTTATATACAACACTTGAGTAAACAAAAACACACACACACACACACGCATAAAAAGTTTAAAAATCAAACGCAATCGATCGAGCGTCCATCACATTGACAAGTGCTGCAGCGACTGGTAGCACATTCACGCCTTATCCGAAACTGGACCGAAAGACACGTCTGCGCATGCGCTTTGTCTGATTTCACTCGATTTGGGTGCTATACTGATGACAGCACATAAGTACGAAAATAGAAGTACAGAGAATGCACAGTTAATTCGTTTTTTCGTAAATCGGAAAACAATTTAGATCAAATTGGAAATTACAGAAGATATTATAAGTAATTTTATTGATTTATTATTTAGCTATTTACGTATTTTAAAAACTGATGCGCTGCAGCACGTAAGCACATAATGAGCGGCCGCCACTGTAGTATATATATATATATATATATATAATATATATATATATATATATATATATATATATCCTCGCTAATCCGACTTAATACAACAGTCGGAGTTAGAATAGCCGAATAGTTTCAAGTTACTGACATTTTTATTCTAAACTATCTCATATCACTATATTATAATAAGAAAATATTAATATATATAATATGTATAAAATAAGTACTTATAAAAGAAGAATTGATGTGGGTGAGGGGGATGACATCCCCCTTGTTAACTACCCTACGTAACGCTGTAGATCCCCTCCGTCATATGACCTTAGATGTTGCCAAGGAGGGTAAACAATCTCAATCATTAACTACCCTACCCATCCTCACCACATCCCCCTTGTTAAAATTCTACAATTCGACCACTATATATATATATATATAAATTGGTGGGGTAAATGGGGGAGAGGGGTGGGGGAGGGGGTATTGGCGGAGAGGGGTGAGGTAATGGGGGAGGGGGTGGGGTTAATGGGGAAACTCAGAAAAAAAAATGATAACCAACATCGATTCCGGTCAGGAAGATCATGCTTATCACAACTAATGGAACACTATAACAATATTATTGATGCACTCGAAACAATGAAAACTATGATTTGGCGGGCCACAGGGCCGCCAATTACTGTCGGTTCAGTTATTTGGTCAATAAAACTATAGAAATGAACGCAGTCATGAAAATCTTAGGCTTCAAATCCGAGCTCATTCTATTAAGATTTGTGAAGGTTTAGATTTTCATGGCTGCGTTCTTTTCTGTAGTTTTATTGAATGAATAATTGGTTTGCCAGTAACTGGAAGGCCGCAGGCACCCCAATTACTGAGGCCCAAGGTGAGAGGAATAGGAATGATATCCAGATAAAGGGCTACTGATGTTCAAAATAAAATACGCCGTAGGCCCACAATTCAGCCGAAGCACCGCAGATCTAGCAAAATCGGCGCGTAGCGCCGACCTTTTGCTAGTAACTAACTAATCCAGGTGTAATCTGGTCTCCGTGAAACTTAGTAATATATATATATATATATATATGCTGTCTACCATTAGGGATAATCAAAGCACAGTTAATTTTGGGATACTTTAATTACTATGCTGAGAAAAATACATTTATCTTCTATAGCTGACAACAGTGTATATATACCGGGTGAACCAAAAGTAGGTGGACAGTAGGTTGAATAGGGTTTGTGTTATATTATATTATAACTATGGTGTTCATTATAACTATGGTGTTTGTGTTATATTATATTAAATATTATAACTAAATTTATTTAAATTTAATCTTTTTTCTTTTCAGATAGTTCAGAGAACCCATAATGGCAAATAATCTAAATACTGATGCCAGAAAATGGGTGTTAAAAGAGTATTGGAAATCTCAAAATACTGAAACTGTTAGAACAAAATGGGTTGAAACATTTGGTACTCAAGCCCCAAAGAGACAAACCATTTACCGCATTCGTGACAAATTTGATGCCACTGGCTCAATTCTTAATGCCCCAAGAACTGGTCGACCCAAAGCAGTTTGCACAGAGGACAATAAGCAACTTGTTGCCGAAGCATTTGCTCAGTCCCAAAAAGTCCACCAGAAGAGCCTCAGCAGAACTGGACATTTCACAAACCTCTATTATACGAATTCTGAAATCTATTGGGTTGAAAGCTTATCGTCCACGGCTAATTCATGGCTTACTGGAGGATGACCCAGACAGGCGGCTGCAATTTAGTGAGATCATGCTGAACGAAATTGAAGGAAATCCAATAATTTTAGATAACATTGTGTGGACCGATGAGGCTTCTTTCAAATTATCAGGTCATGTTAACCGACATAATTGTGTTTACTGGTATAGTGAGAACATGCATTTAACATTAGAGCAGCAACTAAACCAGCCTGGTGTCACTGTTTGGGGTGGTATTTCAAGTTCTGGTGTTTTAGGACCAATTTTTGTTGATGGAACAGTCACAGGTGATAAGTATCTCGAAATTCTAATGAATGAAGTTGTTCCACACTTACAACAACAGCCTAATTCACATGACCTCTATTTCCAACAAGATGGGGCCCCTCCACATTATTCAAGAGCAGTCCGTGAGTATTTTGATGAAACATTTCCCGAGAAATGGATCGGCCGAAGAGGTCCAATTGAATGGCCTGCACGTTCACCTGACTTTACCCCAATGGATTTTTTCTTTTGGGGAGTACTCAAGGACAAAGTTTATAGTCGAAAACCACGAAGTGTTGGTGATTTGAAAAATTACATCAGAGATGCATTTCAAGAAATTAATGCACAAAGAAACTTGTGCAAAAATGTTTGTCGAAGTGTGAAAGGTAGACTTCAAAGCTGTGTAAATTGTGATGGACAGCAATTTGAGCACCTGCGTTGATAAAATTTTCAGTGCTTTTGTATTGTATTGGTATAAGTTAATTTTTTTTTTTATTTTGTATTATAGTATACAAAAAAATTAAATATAATTGTATATGTATTCTCAAAATAAACGTTATCATTTACTGTCCACCTACTTTTGGTTCACCCGGTACCTACCTATATATATATATATATATAAATATATATATATATATATATATAATTACTAGTAGACTTGTAGACTTCATAAATATTATTTGTTAACAAAGGAGCGCCAAGCGGAGTCACTGCTTGAAGAAATAAAAAGAAATGTTTAATATACTTTTAAAATCTTTAATTAAATTCTCTCTGGAATTTCAACGGGTTCCAATAATTCTTTGAATCTAAAGTTAAACAAAAAAACATTTAAATGAAAGTATTTTTCATAAAATTTAAACTTTTATAAAATCCCAACTATTGAAAATGAGATAATTTATATTTTATATCAGGTCATCCCATAAGTAATGTCGTTTTTAAGATCGGAATTTGAAGGACAAAAAAAAAAACTCAACTGAAACTTTTTAATCTAGTATATATTTTCCATCGGAATCAATGACACTCTGCCAATAAGGTAGGTTGATTTTCAGTATTTTTTTAGATATCGACTTTGGACTAGTCGAGATAGTCAGGGCTTAATATGATAATAACTGACAAAACATTTCAGATCCCTAGCTTTAACCGTTTTTTGAGGAAACCGTTTCAAAAATCGTCAAAAAATCGTACCGAAAAATACCACATTTTCGCAATTTTCGGCCGAAAAAAACATGCTATTTTCATAAAAAAATCCTGAAAAAAGTTACAATTTTATTGAAAAAAAGTAAAAAAAACATGTACAGAGCCAAATAGACACATTTAGATCCCAAGATCATCATAATTTTCACTGTAAGAGCCCTTAGAAGCAAAGGAAGGCCTCATCTGGCGGCTTAGGGCTTTGGCCAGAATGTGTTTGTGCCTTGATTCGAGTCCATAAACAGTATGGGAAGCTTCAGATGTCAGCTTCACGGCCCTTTCAACACTCTGAGAATGTGAAGGCAGATCAGGCAGCTCCAGCTTGGTGCCATTCAGCAATGCTTCTTGAAGCTCCTGGTCAGAAAAGTCTTCTGTGAGAGCAGGTTCACAGATGCCACTTTGAGAAAGGTTGATTAGTTCTGACCAGTGGGTAGCTTCAATGTTGATGGCTGTGATCTTCTTCAGCCTCTTCTTGGCTGGCTTCCCACTTCTGAAAGAATAATAATTAATTTATTTTTTATTCCAGTTTAAGATTTAATACCTATTAGTTTCAGAATTGCTGATTTAAATTAAACTTAAATTAAAAAAAAAAACCCGAGTTCTGTAAATCCCCACAATCGAATTTTTTTCAGAAAGAAGGTAAGATTATTTCCATTATCAGAGGGGAGGGGGGGAATTGGGATAAGAAAATGTGAAAAAAAATTCGATTATGGGGATTTACAGAACTCGGGCCTTTTTTTTATTAAATAAATCCCCATAATCAAATTTTTTTTCACATTTTTTTAAATTAATAAATGCTTACCTGGTGGACAGAATTTTCTTGAGAGCAGCTTCTCTCACTTCCAAGTCATCAGACTTCATCATGGAGTACAGCACATTCTCGGGCAGCAAGGCAAAAGCATTGTACTTCAGGTTCTTGAAAGCAACACCCTGGATTTCTTCAGACTGCTGCTTGATCCTCTGGATCATGTTGAAGATGTACAGCTGCTGATTGTGGAACTTGCTATCCCTTTTGATCTCAAACCAACTAACTGCATACACTTCCACAATGAACTTGATGGCCTGGTAAAGCTTATCCTGTAGTTCTGGAGGGTAAGCACCTCTGGTCCACAGACACATCAATCTAATTGCCAAAGTCAACCATCTTGCATGGTTTAATGGTCCAATTTTCCAGGCAGCAAATCTTGGGTTGACTTTGCCCCTGGAAATTCCAAGCACATACTCCAAAAGTAGCCTCTGGTCGCTACTGAGATCATTCAGTCTCCTCAGCAAATTCCATGTCATCCAGGGGGCCACTGAGTTTGGTGAATTCCACTTGTGGCAGATCTTGGTAGTCAATTTCACAGAGTTTTCCCAGCGGACCAGTGAAAGCAGTGGGACTTTTGGTACTGCCATCAAGATGCTTGAAAACAGCTCTGAAAGGAAGCTCATTCTGATAGAGTGAACAGCCAATGGTGTGCAATTTCCGCTCAATTTTATTTTCCAGAGCTGTTACAAGGCCTCCCTCCCAGCCAGTGTTTGTATTTGTGTTGTCAAGGAGGACAGCTTTCAGGGTATGAACACTGTTAAACAACTCCAAGACACTAGCAACTTCTTCACCAAGAAGAACTCCAGTCGCACCTTTAATTGAGATGACTCTGTGAGTAAGATATGTTCCACTTTCAGTTCCCGGCTCCTTTGTGAAAGTCAAATGGTGCTCTTGCCCCTTTCCCATTTTTATGTCCCATTTTTATGAAATATCTGAAAATAAACACAATTAAATGAACGCATCATAAAATAACTTAATTTAATACATATTTTATAGGTAAATATCATTAAAAAATACAAAATAATACACTAATAAACATCTATAATGCATTTACAATAAGTTTCAAGCATCGTTTTGTTAAAAAAAACGAATTTTAATTGATTATTTTGATGAAATAAGGTCCGATATTTTGTTTGTTTACATTGCGCGAATGCCGCGCGCGCGATTTTACGCGTAAAATTCTGCAATTTTACAACTTAAAAATAATTAACAATCCTCAAAAAATACAATCATTTTCACAAATATGAATTGGTGCAACGTTTTTTATACATTAATACCTTTCTATCTAGACTAGTCCAAGATCACAATTCCAAAATCAACCTACCCTACTCTGCCAACGTCCTACAAGCTTTTCAATGCCATGTTTATAAAATTCAGGCGGTTTTGAGGCAAAAAACGTACAAAGACTGGTGTGCAGGTCATCTAAAGAAGTATACTGTTTCTCGTCAAGATAGTTTTGCAGACTCCTGAAGAGATGATAATCTGAAGGCGCAAGGTCTGGAGAATATGGAGTATGTAGAAGTTTTTCCCACCCAAGCTCCTCAATTTTTGCAGAAGTGATCCGAGCGGTATGAGGACGTGCGTTGTCGTGGTGGAACACGATTCCTTTCCGATTAACCAAAGAAGGTCTCTTTTCTTTTAGTGCAGTGTTCAATCGCTCCAGTTGTTGACAGTAGACTCGAGCGGTGATTGTTTGGTTGTGTGGTAAGGTTTCAAAGTGTATTACACCACCTTTATCCCACCAAACACTAAGCAACACCTTCCGAGGGTGAAGATTTGGTTTTGGCTGTGGTGTCGCTGGTTCTCCGGCACAAACCCACTGTCGACGGCGCTTAACATTCTGGTACAGTATCCACTTTTCATCACCAGTCACTAAACGGTGCAAAAACGGATCTTGGAGTTCACGGAAATGAAGAGCTGTGCTAATATTTACCCGCACCCTCAGATTGTCGACTGACAATTCATGTGGCACCCATTTTCCTAACTTAGGCACTTTCCCGAGTTGTTGCAAATGTCGATGGATGGTGGACGGGGATGAATTGAGTTTCTGGGCTAATTCTTCGACAGTTGTTGAACAGTCTTCTTCAAGTGCGGCTAACAGCAGGTCATCATCAAACTCAGCAGGGCGTCCGGAGCGTGCTGCATCTGTCAAACAGCAGTCGCCATTCCTAAACTTTTGAAACCATCTTTTACATTTCCTCACATGCAGAATATCGTTGCCATAAACGTCCTGAATGTTTCGCGTTGCTTCAGTAGAACTATTCCCTTTTTTGAACTCGTAAAGCATTATATGCCTGATATGCTCTTCCGATAACACCATGTTTATGAGGGGTTCACATAAAGTAAAACACACGTCTTCACTGGTCAAGGTCTGTAAAGTATGTAGCGAAACACGATAGATCTCCTCTTAGATATAACCTTCAGAAAATTTATGCTTAAACCGAGTAGGACTAGTTTAAACTTAATCTATCGTTAAAAACGACATTACTTATGGGATGAGCTGATATTTTATGAAAATATTCCACTACGACGATAATAAGGAAATAATATTAACCATCATAAATGTAAAGCAGTAAACCCCATTAACTTTTACTTAAGTTAAAAAAAAGTCATTAACGTAATATGTTAAACTTTCTTACATCTAATTAGACGAAAAATCAGTCAGTGATTTCAAAACTTCCGAGCTTTGAAAGATGAAAAATGCACCCTCTTAAAATGAAAATTAAAAATTTTAATGGGGGTAAAATAACCTCCATATTAGGGATAGTAATAATTATTAATATAAACACCCAGGAATGTCTGTCAGTCGGTCACGCTCGAAAAGAGAAGATTCTTGATACATATATACAGGGTGGGGCACGGGAACCAAGTGTTTTTGGAATAATCAGGAAAATGATATTTATTTTTGTAAAGAAAATATATTGGTAGAACAACATTCGTAAGAACATAGCATTTCATGTCATAATAATCATGTACCGAAAATTATATCTGGCATATGATGTCCTTGGCCGTCGACGCATTGTTGAAGGCGTTTACGAAAATTGGCCTCCACTCTTCCCAGCAGGTCTCTGTTGATTTGGATGATTTGTTGACGGATCGCTTCCTTCAATGCATCTAATGTACGGGGCTTGTCCTCGTAGACACGTGACTTGAGGTACCCCCATAGAAAGAAGTCACATGTGGACAAGTCAGGGGACCGAGGGGGCCATGCAATGTCACCAAATCTCGAAATGAGATGGTTGGGAAACAGGGGGCGAAGAACAGCCATTGACGCTCTGGCGGTGTGTGGCGTGGCCCCATCTTGCTGAAACCACAAATGTCGACGAGCAATACGCCTTCTTCGTAACTCAGGGATGAAAAAGGTGTTCACCATCTCAATGTAACGCCCAGATGTTATGGTAACGGTAACCCCATTTTGTTCGAAGAAATAGGGACCGATGACGCCAAACTTTCCCACCGCGCACCAAACTGTAACCTTAGGGCTATGCAGCGGTTTTTCATGGAGTTGTCGCGGATTTTCAGCAGCCCAATACCGACAGTTTTGATTGTTGACGGCCCCATTAAGGTGGAAATGGGCTTCATCACTCATTACCACCATCATGTTTTCATTCTGCTCATAAAGTGCAAGCATTTCCTGTGCAAAATTCAGTCGTTGGGGGCAATCGTTTACATTCAATTCCTGCACCACCATCGCTAACTTGTATGGGTGAAAATGTAATTCTTCATGCAAAATCCGTCTAACAGTACGATTGCTGATTCCGAGTGCAGCTGAATGTCTCCGAGCAGAGCGGCCTGGGCTTTGCAACATCGCTTGTCTGACCCTTTCAACGTTCTCTGGAGTACGCACAGTGCGTTGCGGCCCCTTCGGTTTTGTTTTCATTATTGAGCCTCCTGTTCGAAGATTGTTAACCCAACGTAAGATTGTGTCACGAGCGGGAACAGAGTCATTTCGATGAATGTTGAATCTGCGGCGAAACGCACGCTGAACTGCTGTCACTGACTCGCCACTCCTAACAAAATGATCATACGCGAACATGCGGTGTTCTAACGTCCACTGCTCCATGATGGCACCTGAAAGATAAAGGTGAGTGTTAGTTAAAGTTAAATGCTATGAACCCAGGAATGGAATGCTACCTACCGCACGCCCCTCCCATTCCTAATGGCCGATTACTAGCTATTCAAAAAACACTTGATTCCCGTGCCCCACCCTGTATATATATATATATATATATATATATATGGGCGATATTTGTATTTTAATATGGGCGATATTTGTATTTTAATGCATTAGAAAAAGGCGTAATGAATTCTACTTTTAATTATAATTTTAGAAAGTCTATCTATAATAATAAAAAGACGCCCGTGTGTGTGTGTGTGTGTGTGGGTCAACTGTACGCCCTTGACAATTGGTTAGGTTAAGTCGTGATATTTTCGTTAAAACTAACGAAACTATCACGACTTAACCTAACCAATCGTCAAGGGCGTACAATTAACCTAACCGGGCATTCAATTAACCTAACTAATAACAGTCTTCGAACTACAAGAAATATTCCACCGTCGGCTAGGATATTTTTGCCACCCGCACGAAGGGCGGGTTCTCCGCTAGTAAAAAATAAACACGAAAGTAAAAAAATAAAAGTAAAAATTTGATCCCAGTAATTTTACGTTAATTCCCTTAAGTGCGTGAATGGAATGATAATCTCAAAAGCAAATAAGAAATTAATATCATTAATGGCAATAAAATGGAAAAATTATATACGGGATTAAAGCCTCAGGCAAAGATTGCTTAATATATAGCCGTCAGCTATCTTTGACTTCTTGGAGAAAGCGGTTTTATAATTACTTTTGCGGGTTCGGTCCAATGCTATAAAATTTATTATATACTTGTACTTGGTAACACCGTTTTTTTCATAAACGAAGCGGAGTTAGCGTAATGGGACTCCTTCGTCTGGCCTGAGTGCCGTGCCAGTTTCTGGCACTTCTTACTACCACCGCATTCATTTCGTAATCTAATTTAGTTAGACATGCGTCCCCTCAATTATTGGGGAGTCAATAGTTTTCGGTCAATAAAACTATAGAAAAGAACGCAGCCATGAAAATTTTAAGCTTGTTCGGATGTGAAGCTTATGATTTTCATTGCTGCGTTCTTTTCTATAGTCTTATTAACTGATAGAGTAAAAAGATGAAACAAAGCAAAACGCATTTATTTCTATGTCCAGAATCGCTTAATAGTCGGACGGACGGATAGGACTGCTTTTTTATAGTATACTGGCATGCATTCAAAAAGTAGGAACGAATTTCGAACATTTACTTTAATGAAGCAAATATATCAGAGTGTGTATTTGCATAAAATGTAAAAAATCTTTTGGAGTTTCATTTTCTTTCTCGCGTGCTATAGCTCGAAACCAACGGGTTTCTCGACCTATGTTTATAGCGTCTTTTTTCTTAACTTTTGTCTTAAGAATACACCCTGCTATTTATGAAACACATTTTTGTATCACCCTGTGTATATATATTGAGGTTCTGAAATATGAAACTCTTTTTGCAACATTCCATGAAGCTGTTTAAAGTAGCTATATTTTTTTTTATGTAGTAAGGAGGGGACTGAGGGCGAACACCCGCAAAAGTGACCCCTTCACAGAAGACGGAGAGAGCCAGAAACAAGGTCTCCAAGGATCAAGTATGCCTCTTTTTTTTAATATAAATTTTGAAAATGTTGTGTAGTGCGTAAGATGCATGTATGTGTAATGAGGAATAGAGGGAGAAGTGTGTGTTTGAGGCCATGCTGAACTGCTCACAGTGTAGATGAGACACGGAAAAAGATCAGCTAAGGAGGACAGTGACAGGAGAAACGGAAGTTTCAGCATTCCCTGTCTCCTACCTAACGTCCACGCCGGAGTACTTTCCTGGTCGATTAGTGTCTAGAATCTCCTCCTACTAAATAGATATACAGATATACTTGTATGTTAATTTCTTTTAAAATCTGTATTTAACATTATTTATGAATTACATTATACTTTTGAAGGCAGTTCTTATACTGTTATAGTGGATACGTTCTATTTACAAAGAAATAAAGATTTTTAAATGGAAATTTTAGCAAATTTAACAACTCGGTTTTACATTGTATAAAAAAGGAGTGATTTCGTTAAACAAATTCAAACACATACAAACGTCATTACATGGAAATTTGTTAAAATTAATCTATGGCTGACTGCAAATGGAAATATAATAAGGTAGTTTACTCTAAAAATTTCATCAATACATCTATATATATATATATATATTTGGTTAGTTAGTTAGTTAAAAATTCGGAGGTGACCAGGGTCCTCGGTATGACCCTTCAGGGTGACTTAGAACCTGTTAAGTGAAAGTTAGAAAGCAAATATAAATTTTGGTACAAGAAACAAAAAATGGGTCCGTAAGGCCCACTTTAGCTAGTATACCTTAAAATTTCTCAGTGTTCCCAATACATAAGAATAATTACACATTGAGAAACCTGATCCACCCAAGATACATATTCAAATCCTTTGAATGATTGCTCCAAAACATATTTGAGAGTATTAATACTATACTCACAGAGACTCGCAAGACATTTGCGGTCAAATTAGTATCTTTATTGCAACATCACTTCTTTAAATAAACGATTTCTACTTATTCTTTCACCAAAGGCTTTAACAGAATCAAAACTTCTCACTAGAGAGAAAGCTACGTAAAGCTGTCCATGCGTAGAAACAGGCTTAGGAATATAAATACAAAACATTTGTGGTCAAATTAGTATCTTTATGAAGGCAGCCTGAGAGCAATACGGCAGAATTATGAAGACGCAATGGCAATTGTAAGAAAATTTGGGAAGCCGGATCTATTTATTACGTTTACTCGCAATCCAAGATCGACTGAAATCGCTGAAAGCATTGAACCTTATCAAAGACCAGAACATAGGTCAGATATTGTTGTAAGAGTTTTTCGCATGAAACTAAAAGAGCTGCTTCATCATTCAACAATAAAACATATACTCTGGAAGCCAAGCACATTTTTGTATGTAGTTCATGAACCTTCAAATTTCAGCTAGTGGGACCGGCCAAAAAATGACGGGTTGAAGTTTCCCACATGCTCCACAGTACCCCACACCATTCCCACACATTCCCAGCAAAAAAGTGACAGGTTGGAATTTCCCACATACTCCACACTACCCCCACACTACCCTCCGCCAACCAAAAGGAACAATTTATCTTTTATGAACTTTTTCTCTATCTGGCTTCGTTTAAAAGTTGCACGCGCTTGCGAACAAAAACTAAATATCCTTAGGATCTTCCCAGAACAGAGAGACCTTTCCAGCTTTGTGAGGATGAGTGCCCTACGTTGAGTGGTTTCCGAGAAAAACGTCAGACAGACAGGACAGAAAATGCTTATTATTATTAGTACAGGGTGTCTCAATATACATGCAACCCATGTCACTGCTAATAATTCTGCCAATATTAATGTTCTCGTTCTATTTTCTCAGATTTGAAGAGAGGAGACGATAACAACTAATAATTATCAATCAAAATGCCTCGGACAAAGGAGGAAAAATTTTTTTGCGTCACTACTTATTTGGAGACGAAATCATTCAAAACTGTGCAAGCGAAATTTCGCAGGAAGTTCAACTTCAACAATTATCCCCAGAAAAGCCAAATTTATCGTTGGGCACACAAATTTCAAGCCACAGGATCAGTAAACAATCTCAACAAGAAAGCAGAAACACCCAGATCTGGCAGGAAGGTGACTGCAAGATCTCCTGACAATGTGAATGCGGTGAGAGATTCTGTCGGAAGGAGTCCGAAAAAGTCAATCCGAAGACGTTGCCAAGATCTGGGTCTTTCACGTGCGTCAGTGCAAAGAATCTTGATCAAGGATCTTCAGCTGTACCCATACAGGATCCAGATCAAGCATAACTTCACACCAGCTGACATGGCAAAACGTGTTGTGATGTGCCGGTGGTTCGAGAACAAGATCGAAGAGGATCCTGACTTTCTTGATGATGTTTGGTTCAGCGACGAAGCACACTTCTTGCTCAGTGGGTATGTCAATAGCAAGAACAATGTGTTCTGGGGCACACAAGCCCCAGACGAGGTGCTTCAGAGGCCCTTGCACTCTGTGCAGGGTGTCAGGGTGATTGACAACTTCGCTCGTCGGCTTCAAGTGTGTCTGCAGCGCAACGGCGGTCATTTGGAACATGTGCTCTAATAAATGTATCCTTTGATCTAGAGACCTCAAATCTTCAGTTTTTAATTGTTATCATATCAGCTTCCAGGAAATGTAATCTTTTTTGGAGTTTATTTTCTGAGTAATAAATTATTATCATGTCAATGGGTTCCATCTATTTTGAGACACCCGGTATTATTATTATAGATGCGTAACAATATGAACGAACCAACATAAACACGATATCAGCATGCATCGCTAATGAGAATAATCCTATTTTGAATTGTAGATTTTTTGTACACATTTATATGAATCTACAATAACAAATCAATTGTTGCGGTTATAACTTATAACACTATTACGAGTAATTTCATAATTAAGAATGGCTTATTTGGGCTTAGAGAAGATTTCGCTTTGTACAGAAATTTGAAAGCAAGAATTTCACTAAAAAATAATTATGTACAGATAGTTATTTCTTTAATAAAAGATAAGTATATTTTTAGTAGTGTACTACTGATTTCCAGCCAGTGGTTCGTGATTGAATGTTCACCGGTCCGAGAAATACTCCAGAACAAATTAAATATAAATACAAATTATGACATATATGACAGAGCAAATTCACTGAAGATACATTTGCAAACTCAGTCTCTGCTCTCTGAATAATCCTATTGGTATTATAGCATCTCAATATGGCTTTAGTTAGAAGCAACAGAGTGAAAAAAGAATGCATTATTTAATGATAGGTTGCGCGATTCCCCCCCCCCCCCCCAATTTTATAGAATTTTATATTTATTTGGTCCACCTGTCTGTCACCTAAATGGGCTACATCCTAAGCGTTCAGATGATGTGGCGAGGGAAGGACGTTTGCTCAAATCGAAAGCATAAAAAAAAAAAATCCTAAAGTGATTTATTATTTAAATTGCATTTGTAACAGGAGTGATGGAAAACCAATAATTTTTTGTGCAGGAAGAAGGGGCCAAAGGCGAATATCTGCAAAAACGTATGCCCCCCCCCCCCATAAAAGAAGAAGAGAGCCCAAATCAAAATCCAAAGTTTTCGAGATGCCTGGCCACTCTGCATTTGAAAGACTGGAGGTCATAGACAGGAGGAAAGGTGGAGTGAGGAAGGTTGTTCCAGAGTTGACCGGTTGAGTAGATGAAAGATTGAGAATTGAGAGAGTTGGGCAGAAAAGGACTGAGAATGTGTCGAATGTACCGGGTGTCCGAGAATTATCTGTACAATATTTGGCTGTTATTAAAAGTCAACCACGAAGTGTAGAAATTCCAGTTTTGTCCCATTTTACAGAGAATCTCATTAAGTTTGTTTTGATACCACGTTTTGACAAGTTTTTTAGAAATGTACGCGGGTGACAGACATTGATGATTTAAAAGCAAGAATCACAGCTGCTATTGAGCGAATTGATGTGGATATGCTGCAGCGTACATGGCAACATTTTGAGTATCGATTGGATGTTTTGCGAATCACTAATGGTGCACATATCGAATGTTTGTAACAACGTTACTTTAAAAAAAGAAACTTTTTAAAATACAGATTCTAAATAATCTTGTTTAAGAATTTTACGTGTGTTATCAAGAATTTTATTAAAAGATGAAATTGTACAGATAATGTTCGGACACACTGGAATTTCTAAAAAACTTGTCAAAACTTGGTATCAGAAAAAACTTAATGAGATTCTCCGTAAAATGAGACAACACTGGAATTTCTACACTTCATGGTTGACTTTTAATAACAGCCAAAAATTGTACAGATAATTCTCGGACACCCTGTATATTTCCATTACTATAACCTTTATTTTTACTGTTTTTATTGTACGCCGTCCCGGTAGCCCAGAGATTACGGTGGCGAAATCTGAGCGGTGAGGCCCTGGTTCGCTTCCGCCTGCTGGCTCCTGGGTTGGGTTGGGTTAGCTGCTTACCATGTTAGTGCTCGGGCTAAAGGTGGCCTTTGGAGCACACTCACCTCCACATCATAGGGAAATGAGCTTCCTGGCTGTTACTTTTTACGTAATATATACTAATGATTATTGCTTATATACAGGGTGTCCATAAACTATCTTTATAAATTCTATTAAAATTAAACTAAATTTGTAAAAATAATTTATGAACACCATATATATATATATATATATATATATATATATATAATATATATATATATATATATTATAATAATTTAAAATTTAAATAATAAAATCTCTAAAAAAGACAAAAGTCATTCACATTATTTTTTCATCACATTTTTCTTTTTTTCTTTTGGTACACAATAATATAAGCGTAATTTTTTTTTTTTTTTTTTTTTACGCTTGTTAAAAGCAACATTAAATGTCTTTTTAGAACGCAATTTTTAGCATGGCAATGCAACATTTTCGCCATAATTTATTGGGATGATGATAAAGAAGGTTACCGCCAATTTTTGCCTATATATAAGCGAGGCAGATTAAATTCTTGGCACAGTTTATAAGAGAGAGTCAGTGAAGTCGAAAGCGAACGTGGCATATTTGCATGATCGTCTGATCCTACATTGTTTCATTCGTCATAAAAGAGATAATCCCGTAATCCTTGGGATTTGAGTTGTAACATTAGAAGAAAGAATGTGACGTATGGGATATATTTGGGATGTATTTTTAATGCTACGATTAATATATATATATATATATGCAGGGTGTTTCACATCTCTGGAGACTGGAAATATGTAGAAAGCATAATATTACAGGTGTTCAGAGAGTTTGCCATTTACGAGTAAAGAAGACTCGTCTTTGAAATTCAAGATGAACAATTCGAACACCTTCTGTAAAAGAATATTGAAAATAAAAAAAATTGGCATGAAGTTGTATTACTCTTTCTACATAGTTCCAATGTCTCCAGACATATGAAACACCCTATATATATATATATATATATATATATATATATTATCAAGGAATGCATGTCAGGTGTCACAGATAGTATGAAAACTGAAGACATTTTATGTACAAGTGTTTGAGTTAGATAACGTAAGCTGGGTTATGGTTAAATTAGGTTAGGTTAGGTTAGATTAAGGTAAGTTAGTTTATTAGAATGTCAATAAAATATGTCGTCGGTCAAATCAATATAGGTCCAGATTAGCATAAGTTAGGTTAGGTTAGGTTCCGCCAAGTTGTTAGGTTGGGTTAAATTAGGGGTTACTGTAAGTGTCGATAGGATTTTTGGTAGAAAAAAATATAAAAAAATTAATATATATATATATATATAGTGTGTGTGTATATATATATATATATATATAACTTGGAGTCTATAAAATTGTGTACATCTGCGAAATTTTGTTTATATATATATATAAAACACCTTGGATTTGCTTCCGCCCGAATTGTTCATTCTAACAAAGGTCAAGCTTGTTGTTCCACCTTAGACCTACAGCTTAACGTGGAATCCGAACCACAACCCACCACGGGTAGTCAGAAATTGCAAAGTCCTCCCCCGGACTCGATCTCACGACCTCTCGATCAGTAGCTCAGCGTCTTAACCACTAGGCTACCCATTTATCTACCACCCAATTTTATTGTATGGAAGTATGAACAGCTGGGTGTGCTGTGCGCCGACTGCCGTCATCGGGAATCGAACCCGGGATCCGTAGTCAGCGACGCGAACCACAACACAACCGAGGCGCATATACAGGGTGTTCTAAAACTACCTAGTAAACTTTTATATGAACGCAATATCTTAACAAAAATTATGCGATATTTAACAATTTTATTTCAAATACAGCAACAATAAGAAAAGCAACAATAATTGTTTATTTTGGATGTTCAAAGTGTCTTCCTTCAACTTAAACACATTGTTCACAACGTCTGATTTACTGATTGACAGACATAAAAATTTACTAGGTAATTTTAGAATACCCTGCATATATATATATATATATATATATATATATATATATATATATATATATATATATATATATATTTTAGTGGTGGACCGGATGTTAGTTTTTCAACATCTGCGGATGCGGATCTTTAATTTTAATATCCGCGGATGCAGATGAGGATATTTAGTTAACCTATCAATATAATATAGAATTATGAATATATGACAATTTTTCAAATTTCGTGATATTACTATTATGGCAAGCAATGCATAAGAATTAAAATTAATCTTAATGTTTTCATTATGATAAAAATAATAACTTTCTCAAGAGTTTCAGCGACAGAAAATTCAACAAGTTTCATTCAATTTTCTGTGTTACCACGTATGTATATTTTGAGGTTTATATATTTGTTTGTTCATTAATAATTAATACTTTACATGAAATGTGCATGACTGGGCCTTATAAACTACTTTATAAGCTAATTTAATTGTAAATTGCATAATTTATTAGAGGTAATATCCGCATAACATCCGCAGTCAGAAGTGCGGATGCGGATATCCGGTCCACCACTAATATATATATATATATAACCTTTGGTTAGCTTCCGCCCGAATTGTTCATTCTGACAAAGGTCAAGCTTTTCACTCCACCTTAGACCAGTTTAACGTGGAATCTGAACCACGCCCCACCAGCAGCCCAGCGTCTAGGCCACCCAGGGTACCCATTTATCTACCAACCACTTTCTTTATTGTGTGGAAGGATGAATTCTAAATATGGTTCACCCTTCATATTAATTTCTTAAACATCTTTATGATGAGATTTTTTCCTTGAATACTGAGGTGAAATCATAAATAGATATGAATACAAATAAATATTGTCATGTTTGTTTAATTAAAGGCAAATCAACTCTTTTTCTTTACCTTATAATTTGCGGAAGATGGAACAAAACATTTGTCAATATTTTTCAGATAGCAAATTCTGTTAGGATCTTTTCGGTTTGGCGGACTGCTACAAATTTTTACGAAATTTTGCAAATCAGTTATTTACAAATTTTATCCTAAGGAAATGTCTAATTCGTAACGCAACTTAATTAAACCTAACCTAACCTAACTTACATTTCCTTAGGATTAAATTTGTAAATAATTGATTTGCTGAATTTCATAAAAATATGTAGCAGTCCGCCAAACCAAAAAGACCCTTCTGCCACATGCTATTATTACACCCCAAAATTTTTTTTTAGGGAATTTAAGCAAAAAATTGTTTGGATTTCAGACAAACAAAATACCGTGATCAAAATTTTAAAGCTCATTTTGGTTGAAATTAAACAAATAAGTGATGTAATTCGAAAATACTATAGATTTGGTTTACATTTAAGATTATATATATTTACTTGGAATTAATCATTTCCAAATTTTTCATATGAAATCAAGCCTAATTCCAAGTAAATGTTGCTTCATACGAAATTTTGTTTAGAATAAACTCATATAAGATTATATTTACTTGAAATTGGGTTTCACTTCATGTAGGAAATTTGAAAATCATTAATTCCAAGTAAATATAATCTGATATTTGTTTAATCTTAAGTTATTTTCAAATAACTCAGTAAAGCCCAGTAAGCCCAGTAAAGCCTAAAGCTTAAGGGCCAAATTAAATGAAATAACTAGTCCAGCTTCGCAATTATTCATGTCATTGTAAATTGGTAAACCAATGTATATATTTTATTATTAATAAAGGTTATTCAATATTCAATTATTAAAAAAAAATAAAAAAATAATTTGTTTATTTTAGCTTTAACAAAATTGGGCCTCATAATTTTGAACACAGTAATTTGTTAGTTTAAAGTACAAAGAAATTTTTTGTTTAAATTGAATTAAGAGTTTTTGGGGGTCCATTAATTATTAAGCACCTCATAGCTCATTCTTATTTGTTTCAAAAAAATTCTCTCTTAATTAAACTTCAAAATTTCACCCCTTCCGCAGGCATTACGTGGAGCAGTGGTACTGATGCTTTTTTTATGCGAGGGCCCCACAGATCATTTAACTTTAGAGGAACACGGGTAATAAAACCAAACTACTAGGTAACAAAAATTAGTAATTATTATATTTTAGAAGAGCTCAGAACTAATTTAAATACAAACATATTTGTAGCGTGGCCACAGGAAAGAAAACTCAAGGCCGCGATCTGAGTACTGCTAATATACAGAGTGGCCACAAAATCCCTTTGCAGTGAAATTACAGCATATCTCTATGTTGCCTTTGTTTTTCATGCAAAGGGACTTTGTGGCCATCCTGAAGAAGGTTCGTGGATAATATGTTTATAATATCTCAAATTTAAAAAACAAAAAATGGTAAACGAAATGCGAAATGTTTTAACGAAAATATCTTACGATTTTCGAGTAAAAAATAATTTCACTCGTAATTATGTTTGTTTTTGGATATTAACCGATGCGACTTCATGCGACAGAATTTAACGAACCTATAGTCATTTCGTCTACGGGATATTTTTATCGACACTGACCTAACCTAACCTAATCTAATCTAATTTGATCTAACCCTCAGAAAGTTTAATAAAATGTCACGTCGGGAAAATGTCGTTAGCCCAAATTTAGATAGAAGAAGGGAGATAAAGAAGAGGCAGAGGGGAAATGATAAAGGAGTTAAGGAGAAAAAAGATGCCCGGGTTCAGCGCGCTCAGTTCGATGTCCAGCCTCAATCAGACGTGCTCAGTTGTAAGAACGAATTCTCGTAGTAGGGTCGGCGATTCATACCCGGAGTCTACTAACCCCACAAGGAGGTTAAATAGCACCCTTAAAAAGTGACGACATATGCCAACGACGAAAAACGCCGACACCCTCTCGCGAGATAAAAAATACAAATTCTAATGTAGCTCCCGTGGTTGAGATCCCACGTAAAACTGTAGGTCCCTTCTACCATAATCATATAACCTTAGATGTTACGAAAGAGATTAAAACAGTCCCATCATTACATTTCTACGAGGCCACGCGTTGAAAAAGGGAAAATGAGCGAAAGCAGGAGGCAAAAATGCTAATTCCTAATCTCTAACTCAGTGGTTCTGAATCTGGGGTACGCGAGGGAATCTTACGTGACGGGTTCCTGAAAATATAACCCTTTTAATTTTACATACGATTAACAAATGGCCACGAGTCACACGGTCGTAAAGAAAGTACAAATCGTCTATGCCTCTCGAAAATCCAGAAAATCCCTCGAAAGAGTTCAAGGGGTACGGAAGAAGAAAAAGGTTCAGAACCGCTACTCTAACTCCTCTCCCAGTTTAATTAATTAGTCCGGATTTGATTGCCGTCAAACTGTTTCCAAGAACAGTTTGTATGTACTTCTAATTTAAGCATAATCACCCTTATAAATTGGAGGGTATCATTTTACCCAGACTATCCAGCGTCTATAATTCAGTCGGTAACACCGTTTCTCTGTAAACGAAGTGAAGACACGATCGGGAAGGAGTCGAACCGTTCGACTCCTTCCCGATCGTGCTGCTTAATAATAATTCAGGAATTAGCGTACTGGGTAAAATTTAAGATTCACGACAATTAATTTTTTATGAGTTCAAAACTCCGCCCTCAAAGCCGACTTAAAAAGCTTAAAAAGCCGAGATTGGCTATTCCAAATGTCACGTAACATTTGGAAAGCCATGTCGGATTTAAGGGCGGGATTTTGAACTCTTTAAAAAATTAATTGTCGTGAATTCCATATTTAGCCGCTTACTGAACCATATTTGTTGTCCTGAGCTCTGTGTCGGTTTCTTTTCCGTCCGACTCTTTTCCGTCGTTTACTCGGATTGATGTCATTCTCTCGACGTGACATTTAATCAACAAGTTAGTTTGGGGTTTCAGTTAGGTTAAGTTGTTAGTTTATTAGTGTCGATAGGATGGCCCCGGCAACTAAATGAGTATAGGTCCCATTTTACCATCCAAAATAACTTTATTTTTGCTTTAACTTTCATTCATAAGATAAGATTCTAACATATTTGATTAATTTATTCAATTTTAACTTAAGTTGGAATTCATCTTGTCCCTATGTATATTTTAGATTTGGTAAATTAGAAATGCTAATATATGAACCAGGTACGGGAGCCTCGTTTGTACGTTGACCTCCCCCCCCCCCACCGCTCTATAGCTAGCAATGATACTGTGAGATGCTCGTACCCTGAATGGGTGTACGGGTGGAACGGCGTTTTGTAAAAAGAAAATGTGAAGGCTTTAATTTCTGTCTAAAACTTAATCCATTAACCCCAGACGTGGGGGTCAATTCAATTTTATCAATTCCAATTCAATTACAATTCGCGGGTTTATATCAAAGATTAATTCCAATTAAAATTAACATCAATGTGTTGAAAAGAAACATCAATTGCAATTCAATTCAAATAATTTTAATTCAATTCCAATTTAATTCAAATAATTTTAATTCAATTCCAATTCAATTAACGATTCATTTAATGACAAAATATTAAAAAAATTGCGTGTTGATATTAACAAGTGACTCCAACTATATCATTGAAATGATTGAATGATACCAGTGATGTAGGACTCCAGACCTTTTTTTCTGGTCTCGGGTTCGAGTACTTCGGTCTCGGTCTCGGCCATGGTAGTCTCGACTACACTGAATAATACGATAGTAATTCACAGATATTTTATTTTCACTCGCTAGGATCAGACTGAGTACAGCGAATAGTCATCATGCGGCACTCAAACTGCGCCCCTCTGGTCTGAACACGTTTCCTGCAGTGTTCAACCGACATTTTTCCGCGAGCCGCATTTTGAGTGTAAAAGAACCGCATGCGGCTAGTGTACCGCGATTTGGCCACGCCTGATATATATAATGTACCCGAAGTAAAAAATGGAACCATAAAACTCCAGTATTTTTTAACGTACGCTCGTATAGTTGTATACGGATATTCTTGCGTGGCAATGGGTATATCGATATCCCGGGAAGGCACAGGCTTTTATAAATTTAGACATTAATGATTTAGCGACTAATGATGTATATTTTATATTTAAAATATTTATAATTACCATTTTTATAATCATTTAAAGTAGAATATTATTTAACAAGAAATTTAATTGTTACGTATTTCATAAGACTATTTCGAAGTTTAGAAGAGAAACGTCGACTTCTGATGTAGAAAATTGGGGGGAAAAAAGTTAGTAATTTTATTTTTTAATTTTAAAAATTGATCAGTTCAACTCATTTCACCTCAATTTTTGAACATCAGTTCCAATTCAATTCCAATTCAATATATTTTAATTTCTATCAAATCAATACAAATTCACTTGATTTTTTCATCAATTTAAATTCAATTCAAAATTGACTCCGGGTCTGATTAAGATAATGCGGTAGAAACGGCGATGAATATATGCAATATATAAAATATAGAATTCATACAACATAGAATCAGTTTGAAAATACTCACACACGAGATCAAAATTTCATTGAGTGAAAAATAACAATATATTATTTCTCAGTTTACAAAATTATACGATTTGAAAAATAAAAAAAATATAAGAAATACGATAAATAGGGTTTGTTTCTGTTTTTTAATATCATGATATTAATTAGTAATGTAACAAATTGTATAAACACTTAAGTTAATTTCACAAAAAGTTAAACATGTAAATAAGTATTTGCTTATAAAACAAAAAATTAAAAAAATTCTATTCAAGGGTGACAAAGCAAAACTAACAATTTTTTTTGTATCACCCTTTATCATTCCGCCTTTACTCATTCCCTCCTAAAAAAAGGTGTGGTCATTGATTGCTTCTGAAGAGTGAAATGGGCGATCCAATTAATAAATTGGGTTCCGCTTGAGGTATCAGTTTCAATTTTGGGTATTTAGGTGAAATATCTGTTTATGTAAATACTTTTATTTTTTAATAGTGTTCATATGATGTATAAGCTAGGCTTAAGTTTTATGAATATGCAAATACTCTATGTTAATTTTTAATTTAAAGGTTAAAATTAATATAAAATAATTTTTTACTTAGATATTAACATACAGTATTTCACAGCGTGGTGGACTAAGGTTAACAATAGTGGAAATTATTTTGTTTTGTTTTATTTCAAACTAATAAACTGCTTATTGAACTTTTAATAGAGCACGCAACCACGTGCAAGTGTTTTTTTTGTAGGTTAGGTTTGAGTAATTACCTTAGAAGTTTTATTTTCCCGTGCTAAACATGGGACTAATTCGTGTGCCGTATAGTCATTAGATAGTTAGATATTTGGGCGATTAATTATCGTAGCCGAAATCTGTATTGGGCTCCAAATAAATCACCCAACAGAGCGTACAACCACACGCAAGTGGTTTTTTAAGTTAGGTTAGATTTATTTAGAGCCCAATATGGATTTTGGTTAATATAACACTGGGGAACAAAAAAAAAAATTTTCTTGGTGCCTGAGATTTTAGACATTCTGGATATTTTCATGCCACTGATTCAGAAAATATCATCCATTTTGTTCTAGCAGCTCTAGTTTTTGAGATATTGCATACGTCATTACCTACTTTATTACCCTTCTGGAACGGTATTATGGGTTGCTCGTAAATCTAAATGCATCTGTATAATTAAATTGTAGCTATGATTTTGCTGATGTTGCTGTTTTGCATGTGTATTGTACATGTACTAACGTGAATTCTTTCCTGTTACAGGTGTTGACATGGCTTCATCACGAAGAAAGTGTTTAAATCATCCAGATGTGTTTTGTTTTATCTGCGGAGAGTACACGTTCATTGAACGGAGAAAAACTATTACTGATTTTGTGAAAAAAGCTTATTTTGCCTATTTCAAAGTACAACTAGGGGACCAAGATAAGCCATGGGCTCCTCATGTTGTGTGTAAAACGTGTACGGAGCATCTGCGGCAATGGACCAACGGAAAGAGTAGGTGCCTGAAATTTGGTATACCAATGGTATGGAGAGAACAGAGAAACCACAGTGATGACTGTTACTTTTGTTTGGTGAATATAAAGGGCATCAATGGACGTAACCGGAGTAAATGGACGTATCCTGACACAGACTCAGCTAGACGGCCTGTTTCACATTCAGATGAGATACCTGTCCCATCATTCAGCCATCTTCCAGAGCTCCCTCAAGAAGATGATGAATCTGCTACTGACAAAGAAAGCATACCGTATGTGGGCAAAATGACAGTGATTTCGAAGGACCGTCATCAGTTGCAGAAGGTTTTAGTCAACACGAATTAAACGACCTCATAAGGGACTTAAGTCTTTCGAAGAAATCGTCTGAATTGTTAGCTTCCAGGCTGGGAGAAAAAAAAATTACTGCTGCCGGGAACCAAAATCACGTTATATCGCGACAGAGAAAAGGATTTACTGCCCTTCTTCTCAAAAGAGAACGATTTAGTTTTCTGCAACAATGTGCGCGGATTGCTGATGAAAATGGGCATATCGGAATACACACCAAGTGAATGGCGGTTATTCATAGATAGCTCCAAACGGAGCCTAAAATGTGTTCTTCTACACAACGGCAACAGATACAGATCAATCCCAATTGGTCACTCAGTCGGTATGAGAGAAGAGCACGGGACAGTCGCCCTAGTCCTAGAAAAGATATCATACCGAGACCACCAATGGGTGATCTGTGTGGATCTGAAGATGGTGAATTTTCTCCTGGGCCAGCAGAGCGGGTACACCAAGTACCTGTGCTTTATATGTCTCTGGGACAGTAGAGCTAAAGATGAACACTGGGTGAGAAGACAGTGGCCTCTGAGAGAAAACATGGTGGTTGGAGAAAAAAATATCATCAAAGAAGCTTTGGTTGACAGAGAAAGGATCATATTGCCACCACTGCACATCAAACTAGGTTTGATGAAACAATTTATAAAGGCTTTGAACAGAGATGGGACGTGTTTTGGCTACATATGTAGAAAATTTCCTGCGCTGAGCATGGAAAAGCTGAAGGCAGGTATTTTCGATGGACCGCAAATCCGGGAACTCATGAAAGACCCGCGTTTCCAAGATTCAATGGACAACATTGAGGCACGTGCGTGGTCATCGTTTAGTATGGTTGTGAAGAATTTCCTTGGGAACTATAAGGCCGATAACTACGGTGAACTAGTGGAGAATATGCTCTCTTCTTTTTGTAAACTTGGCTGTAAAATGAGCATCAAACTGCATTACCTCCACAGTCATTTGGATCGTTTCCCAGATAACCTCGGTGATCTAAGCGAGGAACAGGGTGAACGATTTCACCAAGAACTAAGGACCATGGAAGAACGGTACCGCGGACGATGGGATACTCACATGATGGCAGATTACTGCTGGAGCATCCAACGCGAATGTCCTGGCACATCTCATCGCAAGAAATCTCAGAAACGCGGTTTATGTGAGATGTCTCAATGAAAGAACTTTTTTTGCCGTTCGTGTCTCAAGCTTGTTTGAATTTAAGAAATATTTTTCGTACCTTATGCTTGTTTGATGTTAATACACTATTTTTGCTGACATTCATCATACTTTTGTATTCAATTGACAACAACAGTGATTGCCAGTCAGCAATTATATAATATTATATACATTATATAGAAATATATATAGATATATATCACATCTTGATAAGCAGAGTTGATGGAGAAAAACTAATGTCATTTTTAGAATCAGCGACCTCAATATACCCAGAAACAGGTCTAACATCTAAGTCACCAAAAGTTGTGTTCCCCAGTGTAATTAATCGCCCAAATATCTAAGTATCTAATGAATGAGTCTATAGGCTACACGAACTAGCCCCATGTTTAACCATTATGTATAGATTTATTTACAATTTCTATTTACCAAAACCACTTACTCACGGTCTAAAAGGCTATTTGGAGTTAATTGATCATTTCATTTTTTAAATTAAACAAAAATTTGTCCACTATTATTAACTTTTACCGCCTGGTAAACTAAACCAAGGGTATATTATACCAAGGTTACAAAGTAAAGGTTTAAAAAAATGCAGTAAAAATATATCACAGAGAGAGCACTTGAGCGCAAGTTGTGTAAATGTGATGGGTATGTACGTGTTGTGTGTATATGGTATGCTGTTTGTATGTCTATATGTCGTGTGTATCGTTGAAAACTTATTCTTATACCAAATTTTATTTTTGCCATCTATTTCTGCAGTATTCTTGCATTTGTAACAATATTTGTCCCAGATGAGAGAGAGAGAGAGAGAGAGAGAGAGAGAGAGAGAGCTTTCAAAATATCATCTGTTTCTCTTACATCTTTTCAGTTTTTTTCACACGAAGATAAAACATAGTTGCGTGTGTGGCGCCCAAACTTAAATATGCATTTCACAGGCAGTTAAGATGCATATCGGGCCACTAAAATTGATTCATTATGAAAGCTTAAAAGTCACGTGATATAAATCACTGACTAACTTATATGTATATACTTTTCAAGCAGGCTTTTATTGCATATTTTCATAAACAAATACACTACATATAATTTATTTGTTTCTGAAGTTTACGCGATATAAAGTTAAAACTCGCGTGTCACAATGGTAAACACAACAAACTTTCATAATTCAACCTTTGACTCAAATTCAATACAATCTTGGTTGAGTATTTTAGAAGATGGTTTTATCAGTGAAAATTTAGATTTGAACCAACCAGCAAATGAATCCATTTTCGATAATTATGCCAAAGTGTTTCTCCAAATTTTGAAAGACCCCAGTTCAGCCACAGATTTACTCCAAAATAAATCAGCAGATTTCGGGACACACGATGTAGCGGACACCCTAAAAAACTGGACAAGTAATATTCTATTGTATTAATAGTATGAATGCGTTTTAAGCTCAATAACCGCATTTAAGTAAGATGACGGAGTGGACAAACAGCTTTACGCGGGATCTGGACCAACTACCACACCGAGTTAGAAGCACCTTAATCGTTGAAGTCTGAGGTCCGAGCCCAGACTCGAACCCAGGTCCTTCAGAGTAACAGCCTGGTGCTTTATACTAGGCTAATTTTATGCTAGTTCGCAAGATCTTCAAATCCTATTATACTTACCTAATATTTTCCTATAAATTCCAGTACCCTTTTTATATAATATTTATGCTTATTTACTAATGGTTAGAATTTATTCTTTTATTCTATTATTAATTTATTATGGTTAATCTTATTCTTTTATAAACCTCTTACGTACAACTTCTTATTGTACAGGGTGTCCACAATATCTTGTCACCCCAGTAAAATACTAACTGATTTTCGTTTTTCCTTCAGACCCATTTAAAATGCGTGATAGCAGCAACTATACGAATGAACAACGCGTATTGGCTAGCACCTGGGTCCATAAGCGACTACGTAATGGCAAAACCATCGAAAATATTCGTGCAGACTTCCAGGACCTATTCAATCGTGCAGCTGCACGACTGAATCGGTCCTGGAAGTCTGTATGAATATCACACATTTCAAATGGATCTGAAAGAAAAACGAAAATCAGCTAGTATTTTACTGGGGTGACAAGACATTGTGGACACCCTGTAGAAGAATAAACTAATTCTGTCCGTTGCTACCCTGGATGCATGGTTTACTTTTATTATACAGGATGAATCAAAAGTCCTGCCTCAAAGGGGATTTATAGTATAGTTATTTTTGAGACAGGACTTTTGAAATCACCCTATATATTGTATTATTTTAAAATAATTTTTTAGAAATGACCCCCATATTTATTTACTAGTAAACAGTGTTTTTACCAAACGCACTCACGGTAAAGCGTCACGTAAGTTTTAAATAAATTTCTGATTTCCTTTTCAAGAAATTAGATTTTTCTTCCCACCCTTTTATAGTTTCAGAATGAAGTTTTTGCAAGAATAATTTTAACAGGTGTTTGGAAAAATTCATTTCTGACATTTTATTTAACTTATTTTTTTTTTTTAATATAACATTCATTTATATGTGCTTTTTCTCTATATGATTATATCTTAATTCCTTCTGTAAATGCTTTCAATAATTTGTTATACTGTATATATATTTGATTGGTTCCGCCACCATCTATCTTTATGGTGGAAAGTTCTTTGGATTAGAATTAGAGAAAGTTTCTAGTCGGTTTTAAGAATAATTTTTTGAAAATTATACTTAAAACTGAAATAATTTTAGCTCGTAAATTTGCTTCCTATTTTTATAAATTTTAAAGCAAACACACTTTCCCTCCACTGCTTATCTGAACCCAAATAGTCCTAAAGGTATGATTTCGGGGGTAGGGGGGGGGGGTATAAGGTTATAATAAAAGTTGGTTTTTTGTATTTTATATTATATTCTCTAATGTCCAATTGGTTCAAAAAGTTCCTTAGTAAATCTCCATGTTTCTTATCGTTATTTATTAGTAACAAATATGGCCATGGTTTTACGACAGGATTTTTTAATCGAATGTACAGCTAGGGAGAAAAAATCAGATTTTTTTTTTTTTTTTTTTAAGACCCAATAATTTCGAATTAATATTTTTCTTTTTATATTTCATTTTTTCCGGCAAAAATAAAATTTCAAAAACAAAACCTCAGAATTACTAATTATTACTTTTTGGAACTTTTTTTAAATTAGATTTTTTCGGAGAACTTTCTTCCGCAAATGTCCATGGTGTCAAAGTTTTTGAAATTTTTAAGGTTTATCTAGGTAGAGAAAAATCAGTCAGAATGTTAAAAACAAAAGCATAACTTTTATTATTAATAGAAGAATTTTATTGCTTTACAGTTTACATGATAAAACCCTACTAGTAAAACCCCCCAGCTCTTAACCTGCAGATCCCGATTTTGCATCTCAGCTCAGACTTCCTTGGGTTTGGGTTCCACGTAAAGTTGTATGTCCCCTTCGTCATATGACTTTAAATGTTGCGAAGGATGTTAAACAACTCCTATTAATATTATTATTATTATTATTATTATTACTAGTACAGTTCCCGTCGCTTCGCTGACGGTTAGACAGGCTAAACTACAGAAAAGAACGCAGCCGTGAAAATTTGAGCTTCACATTGTGTCAACATTTCTGAATCTGGTATCTCCCAAAACCTCCTCACCCCCATTCATGCAACTTGGGGGCTAACCCCCTCCCCATTACCCCCACCCCCACCCTTCCCCCATTACTGCCCGGGATAAATTTCACAAACAGACAAACAGACAGGCTAAACTACAGAAAAGAACACAGTCATGAAAATCTTGAGCTTCACATTGCCGCCCGTAATACAATTTCTGAATTTTTTTCTCACAATTTTTTCTCACAATTTCTGAAAGTGTGACGGACGGACGGACGGACGGACAGCTCTCTTATTATAGTATAGAAGATTATGCTCACCGTGAATTTATGAGATAAACAAAGCTTACCTGTACCAAATTGGTCCACGCTCGCCCTTTAATATGTACAGGGGTGGCCAAAAGTCGTGATCGGTCGTATAGAATGGTGGATAAAAGAATGAGTTCTAACTTTTGAAACATTTTATTTAAACAAAAAACAATAACAAAAATTGCAAATGAAATTGTAATTAAATAAAAAGATATCTTGGTGCTTATACGTCCAATTGGTCTGTATGGATACTGTCGTGATCAACGCATAATTGCATTCGACGCCAAGTGCGTCGTGAAGCTTTTCAAAGCATTTCAGGCGTAGTGACTGAGAATATGTGAAGAATTTCCAATTTTAACTCTTCAACAGAGTGCATTCGAATGTGGCGAAGTCTGTTCTTCACAAAAGAGTAAAGACCACAAGTAGTTATCACAAGTTGTGAGGTCGGGACTTCTGGGAAGCTAGTTGAGAGATCCTCCTCGCCCATTGCACACTGGAAATTGGTTGTTGAGGAAATTACACACACGTTAATAACATAATGGGCTGGTGCACCATTTTATTGTAGAATAGCACTGTTTACTCGGTTCACTTTCTCACGTTCAAGAATTAACCAATGAGACAACATCTCCAGATAATTTTGACCAGTCACACTCACATCGAAAAAATATGGACCAACAATCAGTTCACAGATTGCACCAGCCCACATCATAACATGGGGACGGTGTTGTGCTATTTCTACAAAAACGAAGATTTTTTCTCCTCGAAATGAACATTTCGAGATATTGTGCTAAGATATACGGCACATTCGTCAGTGAATATAATATTTCGATGAGAGGCTAAGGTTAGAAATTCATGCAATAAAATTTGACATGACTATCGCAGCCGTCATACGTTCATAATTCATAACATTCAGATAATTCATTGATAAATATAGGCCTATATTTATGGTAGCCTTCCTTCTTCATCAAACGTCGCGTAGAAGTTCTTGGAATACTGAATTCATCAGATCGTTTCTTAGTTGATTTCTTGGGTGATTCAAGAACTGACGCCTCTAAACGAGCAATAACGTCCGCATATTTCTGCGGTCTCCCACATCGCTTGGTATCTAAAACAGATCCTGTTGTGAAAGTTTTTTCTCCAGTTTACATAAATTTGCCTCAGTCGGAGCTGATTTATTGAAACGCATTGCAAAGTCTTCTCTTATATCATTATAAGTTTTACCAGTACGTTCTTTTTCGTGAACCCAAATACTACTTACAAGAAGACGCTCCTCGATTGTAAAAGAACTTGTATCCCCCATGTTGAAGGCTTGATAGCCTACGTCATCATGAAGTTTGTTTACATACTACATAGCCTAGGCTAGGCCGGTAATTATCCAAGGCCGTCGTAAATATTCTTTGGAACACATTCTTCATTTCTAATTCCTGTATATTTCTAAACGACCCGATCGCAACTTTTGTCCATCCCTGTACATAAATTCATAGAAGCAATTTTGAAAAGAAATTGGCTCTTTTCGGTTTGACGGCCTGTAATATTTTTTAACATTACTTGTTTTTTATTGTCCAGTTTTAATCGAGTATTTCAAAAATAACATTCATGTTTTAGAGAAACAAATAGTGAGGCAGTTACACATTTTACTTTAGAGAATATCATATACGCTTTAAGATTCCAAAATCCCTGAAAGTCTTAGGTCAACTGTACGCTCATGACGATTAGTTTGGTTAAGTCATGATATTTTCGTTTGTTTTGACAGTAAACTAACGAAAATATCATGACTTAACCTAACCAATCGTCAAGGGCGTACAGTTGACTTAACCGGGCATTCTGTTAACCTAACTAGGCATTCAGTTAACCTAACCAGTTGGCAGAGTCTAGAATTTGACGGTCCCATAGCCATGACTCGTTTTTTTCCGCCGGCCGTCAAACCAAAAAGATCCAAGAAATTTTGGAGCAAGTGTAGTTTACGTCCCCCTGTAGTGCCTAGTGTAGTTTATGTTCCTCTACATTATCCTAGTGTAGTTTATGTTCCCCTACATTATTCCCCAACTTTGTCTGCGTATACCTAATCAAATAAAACGTTAAAACTAACGAAAATATTACAACTTAACCTAACTAATCGTCAATATATATGTAAATTGACTGTTGGTTAGATTAAGTCGTAATATTTTCGTTAGTTTTAACGTTTTATTTGATAGATTCACTTAAAAAATGTCTCCTAAAGATCCTATGGATCACCTGAAGATCAGGGCCCCCAGCCTTCTTTAGTTAGCTTTATAAGGCTAACTAACGAAAATATCACGACCTAACCTAACCAATCGTCAAGGGCGCACAGTTGACCTAACGATTGGTTAGGTTAGGTCGTGATATTTTCGTTAGTTAGCCTTATAAGGCTAACTAAAGAAGGCTGGGGTCCCTGATCTTCCGGTGATCCGATCCTATTGTAGTTTACGTTCCCCAACTTTGACATAGTGTAGTTTGTGTCCCCGTTTGCGTCAGGTGGACGTAAACTACACTTGCTCCGAAATTTTGAAACTAATGAGATCTTAACATTTACTTTAAGTTCACGACCCACTTAAATTTTTAGTGCAGCTTTACAAATCCGGACTCACTGGCTTTGAATGTGAAGTTCAAAATTTTGATGGCTGTGGTATTTTCGTAAATATATGGTCTCACTGGCTTTTCCTCAATTTCACAAAAGTGTATGAAATTTTGTACGAGCGTGACCTAACTAGATATAGGTAGTCTTTGAGATGAATAGGTGAATTTTCTATTAGGGATTTCAGAAAAACTATTCAAAACTTAAAGAGAATTATTGGTGCTCCTTTAGTATGCGGTCTACAAATTCTGCCGCGGTCTACAAATTCTGCTGCGGTCTACAAATTCTGCCGCGCTCTACTTTTTTCAAAGTGCAGTCTACAGGTTTTTTGTTAAATTTGTGCCTGCTCACGCATTCTGCCGCTCTTTTTTTTTCGCTAAATGACTCACTCACATGACTTAGACCCTATTTGACCTTGAAATTCAAAATGATTGTTTAACATCAGTAGCTTGAGAAATTTGAAGCAGTAAAGTTGTAAACAATTCAATTGCCGGTGCTACTATAGTATGCGGTCTACCTACGATTGGTTAGGTTTAGTCAAGATATTTTCGTTAAAACTAACGAAAATATCATGACTAAACCTAACCAATCGTCAAGTGCGACTGACATTGGGATGTAAACAAGCAATTAGTAAACAAGCTAAGAAGGTATACTTACATTTAAACTTTTTGTGTTTTTAACTTTTCAATAAATTTTTTTCCTTACATTTAAACTTTTTATGTTTTTAACTTTTCAATAAATTTTTTTCAAGTAAGATTGTCATTTCAACCTTCTTTAACTACATTTAAAAAACAAATTGGTGTAGACCGCATACTAAAGTGTGAATTTGTCTGTAGACCGCATACTAAAGGAGCACCGAATTATTTAATACAAAAACATCTACCAGTAAACACTGTCAGTTCCACATTCTAAATAATGTTTAATATTGCAATGAAATAAAAATTAACTACTACATTTGTTAAATGCAGCCCTCTGAAATTAGTTAAATGATAATTATTCATTACTAAATGTGTATTTTCGTGGTCACCTATATTTTTTGGCAACGCACATGACTCCCGATTGGCCGAAAGTTGGTGACGTGGAAAATTACTAACCAACCTAGAACGACCACATAAACTATTGTAGAACTAACCCAGGCATAAGATTCACACTGATTGGTCCGATGTATGAAATGGGCGGGGTTTCCGTCTGATTTAAACTTTGCCAAAAAAGTGATGGCCACGAAACTACATATTATCAGAATCAGACATAGGTTTTAAGTTCATTATTTCCTTGCAGTTGATCTGTCACCTTTGATCAAGAGAAGAAAACCTACGGAAAGACTCGCTCTTCTCCTGGTTTCATATTGCTCCATTATTCTTGTAGCTCTGTTTGGAAATCTTCTGATCTGTCACATCGTTGTCAGGACGCGGCGACTACACACAGTTACCAACACATTCTTGGCAAATCTAGCCATTTCGGATTTGCTAATGACCATCTTAAACATTCCGTTTAACCTCGCCAAGTATATGTAACCCATAAAATTATATATGTATATAATTTTAAAAATTATATTTAAATTTATGGGACAGATAATGATCCTCTTATAGCAGGGGTTCTTAACCTCTGGGTCGCGACCCAAACTTGGGTCATTAAATTGTCATTTATCATTTATTTATGCTATCCCTAATTATTTGACCATTATTATTATTTATTTTATTAGCTATTACGAGCGAACTGTTTGAAGGCATTGGTCGCCAAGCTAGCCCCGAAACCAGAATTTGGATCGCAGCCTAAAAAGGTTAAGAACCCCCGTCTTATAGGTAAAGTTAATAAATTATTTGTGTCTTTCTCAGGTTTCTTCTGGACGAATGGCCATTTGGTGCAGTAATGTGTTCCATCGTTCCTTTCATTCAAGCTTCATCGCTGTATGTGTCTACGTTCACAATGGTCGCAATCGCTTTAGACAGATATAAGGTATAAAATCACTTTCAAAGACTGTTTTATGAACTTTTTGGATTTACGTTTCCTTCGTATTAGTTTTCTTACCTATATGGATTAGTCCTTGTCAAAAGAAATCTGAAAAATACTTGTAATTAATTAATAGTTGACGTCAAAGTAGCTATATACATACGAATATTAAGTGAGTAAAATAGAAAATGGCAGAATTTGGAACTATCACGTCGCTAAGCTGTGACGTTATCTGCCACAAAGTTTTAGCGAACTATACAGTAAACTACTAGGGGCACTCAATATATTTTTCCCCACTCTTTTTCTTAGCTAAATAATAGGCCATGAGGCTGAAATGTCTTTTGGGCTGTAAGTTTAAACTTTCTGCGTTTCACATAACCGGATTTTTCCAGTTTGAACCTCCCCTCCTTGTATAAAACCGCTTTTAAACGCCCTTGTATAAAGCCGATGGTTAACGCAGTTTCAAAAATGGCGTCTGACAGTGATGTGCGTCGTAAACAGAGAGCTGTTATCGAGTTCTTAACCGCAGAGAAGGAAACGGTTGGAAATATTCACAAACGTCTACAAAAACGTTTACGGAGATGCTGTTGTTGATCGAAGCACAGTTGAATGCTGGTCTAAACGTGTGAGATCATCGGAGAGAGGGAGAGCCAGCCTCGATGATGAGCCACGCAGCGATTGCCCGGCATCGGCTGTGACATCTCACACTGTGCAACGTGCTAGCAACATCATTCGATCAAATCGGCGCGTCACATACAAGGAGCTATCACTGGAGCTAGGAATTAGTGAAGGAAGTGTGAATACGATAATTCAGCAACTGGGATACTCAAAAATGTGTTTCATGTTTTTTTCTTCGCGAATTGACTGAAAATCACAAAGACCAAAGAAAAGAAATTGCTTCTGGTCGTTGGTTCGATACGAGAAAACTGGAAGACATCCTTCTTTTGCACGATAACGCAAGACCACACAACAGTTTGCAAACAAGAGAGGCCATCGCAAAAATGCGCTTGACTGTGTTACCCGACCCTCCATACAGCCCGGATCTGGCACCTTCAGACTTCTATTTGTTTGGGCCAATGAAAGATGCTATTCGTGGAAGAAAGTTTCAGAGTGACGATGAGGTTGTTGAGGAGGTTAAGAGGTGGCTCCAGCGGAACCCAGCGGACTTTAACAGAAAGGAATAAAGGCCCTTGTTTTGAGGTGGAAGAAAGCCGTAGAAAAGGATAGAGACTATGTGGAAAAATAAAAACTTGTGAAAAAGGTATGTAACTACTTGTGTACAAAATTTTTGGAACTTACAAGGAAACTTGGAAAGAAAGAAAAAAGGTGGGGCAAAATATATTGATGAGGCCGAAAATTAGCCCAATTTGAGTTGAAGGTAGACATTCTACTACATCATCTAGGTGTAGTGCATAGCGTATACTTAGTTCGTGGCCCCTGCGACGCAGGGACGAATCCTCCATGCTGCACGTTTTTCCTGAGTAGTTGTTACCCCTTCGGCCCATGCTTTAATCTGGACCTAGCCCTAATGACCCAACCAGAACGCAGTATTCTTCTCTTTCAAAAATATTTCCCGTCTCTATCACGCGAATATTATTTTTTGTCATTTTATTTTACTTATTTGTTTATTTTTAATCCGTATTAAACGTTTTCCCTCAAACTTTAGCATTAAGGTAGAAAACTGAATCAGTGTTTCATTATTATTTCCGAATCAACAATTACAAAATTCTAAAACATATTTAACACTTTGACTGCCATGTTGGTCACGTGTGTCCAACATGGCTGATAATGTGTATGAAATATACGTGGCAGTCAAAATGTTAAATGTTTCTATAAAAATCCTTGTGATAGATAAGTGTACTGTAAATGATTATTCGAAATTAATCTAAACAACGCAGAACATACTTTTGAGATAAGAGCTACGTCATGACCATGTCGTAACACTGCTTCCCGTCGATCAGCGAAGTTAACCGACATTGGGTCTGATAAGTTATTGGATGGAAGATCATCCCTCGCATTCAGATGATGTAGCGACCCGTGGTTCGGACCCTACGTAAAGATGTAGGTCCCTTCGGTCATATGACCTCAGATGTTGCGAAGGAGGTTAAACAACCTCATCATTGTGGATATACTTTAATGCTGCTTAATTCTTTGCTTATAGGTCATCATTCACCCTTTAAAGCCTCGCCTAACATCTCTTCAAGGAAAACTTGCTATTGGAATTATTTGGCTCTTTTCTGCTTTGTTCTCTCTTCCCTACCTCCTGTACAACAAGGTATATAGGTAATCACTTATCCAAGCACAATTTGGAACCACGTTGCA
This sequence comes from Bathynomus jamesi, assembly GCA_023014485.1. Lineage (NCBI taxonomy): Eukaryota > Metazoa > Arthropoda > Malacostraca > Isopoda > Cirolanidae > Bathynomus > Bathynomus jamesi. Next base: position 404,101 of record JAJOZX010002732.1, read on the forward strand.
TCACCACTTCCCGTTAGATCAACGAAGTTAAGAGACGTTGGGTCTGTTCAGCAATTGGATGGATAACGGTCCTCCGCGTTCAGATGATGTAAAGACCCGTAGTTCGGATCCCACGTAAAGCTGTAGATCCTCTCCGTTAAATGAGGGGGGGTTTGTAATAATATATAGATTTAATCATTATCTACTTGAATTGATGCTTTGCAAAATTCTATCGTGAAATATAGCTTTATAGACTTTAGAGATGAATACCTTTGGTAAGCCGGAATGGCTTCATGTTGTCCCAATGTAACGTAATGTAATGTACTCACTTTTAGGTTGCTGAAGTAGTCACTTATCGTCGCCTAATTCGATGTCAAACTCACTTTCCATCACCTGCTTTCGAATTTCGTCGATGGTTGACTTTAGCCACTTTTATCACCCAGTATGTCTTGCCGCTTTTAATCACACTCGTTGCGTATTCCTGCGTATCCCGAAAAGTTTGGTGGAGAGTGATGGTTGGAACATCGACACAAAGACAGATAACCCTTCAGCTGGAAGCAAAGAAGAAAACCATTAAGATGCTGCTATTAGTTGTTATTTTGTTTGCTGTATGTTGGCTACCGCTAAATACTTACCACATAGTCACAAATTTCAGCAATTACAGAGGACCTACTCGACATTCCTCGACGATTTATTTTATTTGTCACTGGATTGCAATGTCCAACGTTTGTTATAACCCTTTCATCTACTGCTGGCTTAACGATCACTTTCGAGCAGGAGCCAAATCATGGTTAGTGTTTATTGCACGAAAATTATTTTGCGTCCATCTCGATCTCGATTTCCAGTCCGATGTTGACAAAGGGATCGTTAGATTTACTTCCACAAAATGCAGGGACTCGAGTACACCGTCTTCTTCAACTGCAGCCGCTGGAAATGAAGTTTCACGACGCCAAATAAGCAGCAACATTATCAGAGATCACTCACTGAAACAAAGTAGCCGTAGTACAAACACATCTGAAGACCCTATTTCTCTTGAAGAAATAGGTACTACTTCTATAAAACCGAAAAGACAACAAAACCGTCCCAAGCGTGCAGAAAAATCTGTAAAGAAAAGAAAACCGAATAATCGAAAATTACTCTACGGAAAATCAATTTTAGAATCATCATTGACGAGTGACTCAGAAAAATCTTTGACGAAATCACACCATGAAATTATAGTTCACCGCTTATCGATCCATTACAGGTTTCAACCTCCTACAAAGTTTTCAAAAAATAAACTTTCTTATATTTGCCCTACATTTAGCTCCAGAAAAATGGAGATCCTTAACTCTATAAAGTTAAAAATAAACTCGTTACTGCTTAAAAAGGACAACCAAAATAGGCCTATTAAAAATGTATTAGAGAGTCGAATTTTGTTGATTAATGATTTTCCACTGAAGTTTTTTCGTAAAAGAGGTTTGAGTCACCAAACACTTTCTGTAGCTTTTCTTTTGGATAAGAATGACTCGAAGTTTTTTCCTATTTCAAAAATTACTCAAAAAAAATGTAAAATTAAAGTATATTTCTTGTCACTAAAATGTTTATGTTACATGTCCAATTTAATATATAAATATACAGTCTGTAGTGCTGCGGGTAATCGAAGGAGTTTTCATACGAATAAAATCATAACTATTTTAAATGTACTGCAAATTAATATAATTATTTTGGAATAATTAACAATTAATTAATTAACAAATTAATTAATTTTGCATTATACATTCATGCATGATATTCCCCGCCCCCCCCATATATATATATATATATATATATAGTTCAATGACAGTAAAGTTGCATTATATACAGGGTGTCCAAAAAGTCGTGCATCATAGAAATAAACAATTTATAGTTAATAAACTTTGCCTGTGATGTGGAACTTTATGGACACCCTCTATGTTAACTTATGTTTAGCTATTGTTAATTATATTTCTTTATAAAGAAGTGAATTTATTTTAGTATAATTTACACATAACACAGGCCTGCGATGGTTTTGTTGTTTGAAATATTTTATCACTTATACGGTATAATAATTTTTGCACGCTGATTCCGAAAAAAATATTCATTTTTCGCTGTCACGTACAGATTTTTCACAAAATATCATATTTCATATTACATCTGTAGGTAATTTTCATTAAATTTTAATTAACAACTAAACTACTGCCTATAAATACTTATAAATGTTTGGTTTCACCAACACATCAAAGAAATGGAGAAGAGATATGAGGGAAGGTGGGTCATCAGCATGGTGGCTGATTACTGCTGGATGTTGAAACGGGATACTCCAGAATTATTACATAAAAGAAAAGGAACAGCGCGTACATTCGAGACGAAGAGGCATAAATCTCACGAGAAAACTCGGGACAAATAAAGACGAATATGTAATTGACGTTAATAGTCTTCTTTCTTTTTAAAGTTGTTTGCATTTGTAATTAGCGTAACAAAGCGAAATAGGTACCTAATGTAAATTGAAATAAATAATATTTATTAATGTTGTTGTTTTCCCTTCCAGTTTGCAGAAAATCCTTACGTGATAGAAAAAATGGACACCTTATTCGAAATCAGCGTAGTTGAATTATATAAAAACAGTTATTAGTAAGAAAACATCTCTTACAAAGTTCTCATACACAGGCTTGTGTAATTATTTCGAATGATTTATTTATTCCAAAAAATGATTTCTTTTTTTGGTGAGGATAAAATTGTTATCCATAAAGAATTATTTTTTATTATTGGAGACATTACTAGAGAAAATGAGGATTTATGGGTAACTAATTCAAGTTGATACAGTGATTTTTTTTGGCTCCCAAAAAATGTCGAAAGTTAATTAAATTTAGGCCATTTTTCTGGCGTGACGTCATGGCATACAAAACGGAACCTGGCAGTCAAAGGGTTAATATTGTAAATTTATGTAAATTATTTTTAGTAAATTTATTATTGTTTTTAATTACCTTAATATCTTCAAGCAGTAAAAGTACAGTCGGTTAAAAAAAAACCAATCATGAAACTCCATGTTTCTTACCGATAAGTATTGATCAGAAACTTAGAGTTTTAGGAGAGGTTAGTAGTATGCCCGTAAAATGTTAGAGCGCAATTGCAATGCAATGTTGATCAAATGTTGCAAAAGTGAGGGTTAGCATCTGGGGATGAAAATGCATCTACAAAATATGATTTGAGTTAGCTTTTTTCTTATTCACAGGCATGCATTAGTTTTGTTGTCAGAAATATTTTATCACTTATATTAACTTTTTCTTTATATATATATATATATATATATATATAATATATATATGTAAACCCGTGAGCCGACGAACACCGTCTATGGGAAGTCTGATATTAATTTTATTAGTTCTAAAAAGGGACAAAGCTATATTGAAAAAGTAGGTTGATTTCAAAGCATATACAAAATGTTAATTGAGATAACAAAACACTGTTCTGCGGAAATGATTACTAATACAGCGTTTTGCCACAACTAAACATAGAAGATCTGGGTCGCTCATCCAGGAAATAAACAGACCATGTAATAATAAACGATTGCAATATTTATTGTATATATTTGAGAAGATGTTCAATGAAGATCTTATTTCTTTTATGAGTGTATTTAACGACACATCGCGCATGTATCTATTTTTGAAAATTAGATTCTGTTTGATGAAGAATACGCTCATGTTAAGATGGTGGGGGAACACTGTATTTGTCTCGGCATACGTTTTATCTATTTCCACCATGACTTGAAACAATCAAACACAACGGCTATATGGCCTAAAGCGAGAATTGTCTCCACTACTAAACATTAACGGCAACAAACCCACAAGGAAAAAGAAAAAAATATTCCAAGTCCTTTCGTGTATTCAGAAGTACACCTCGTCAGGGAATGAAGGCGAGATGACAAAAATATGTACAGCGGGACAGAAAAAGACTAGCAGATGATTAACAAGAGTTAATTAGATGTAAAAGGTATTTTAACAGGATATTGTCAATTTTATACATTCCCGCATTGTTATTCAAATTATTTTGGATAAATGCATGATTACTCCTTTCAATAGTACCAATATTCACGATATTGCATAACTCGGAATCCAAAAATTCAGAACTGACAACTCTCAATGCTCTAAGAAACATAACAGAGAAAATAGGAAATTTAATCGAGGAGCGGTGGTCAGAATAAAAATGCACATAAGAGTTATTATCGGCTTAGAATACCAGTTTGTTTGGTAGACGGAATCTTTCAAAAACATGGGGTCCGTGGGAAAAAAATAAAAATAAAAGGGGTCCTTTGTGGTGAAAAGGTTGGGAACCACTGCTAATCAGAAGGCTTAATCGGAATGAGGGTGTATATATATATACATTTACGATGTTCTGCCACAAAGAAAAAAAAATTTCTCCATGGTCGAGAGAAATTTAAATAAACAAGCATTCTCTGGTGAAGTGTTTGGTAGAATTTTTTTTCCTTTCCACAAACACTGACGCCAAAATTTGCATCGCTAAGCTTCGCATATGAAAGAGAAATATCCTAGTTAGGTAATGCATCTAACGCTCAAAATTTATTTCTGGAGACATCTGTTGCTGTAGTTCTTTCTTTAGGTTAAATGTCGAGTGTATATATATATATATATATATATATATCGGGTGGTCCAAAAAGAAAATTTGAACATTAATAACTTAAAAAATATGCAGTTCACACTTCCAAATTTGACATATCTTTTACCTCAATCTATTGATAAGCCATCATAAAAGTTTCAGTCCTCTACATAAAATACTTTTTCCACAGCTGAGGGAACAATGAAGTATGGTGAAAAAAACGAATATCATAAATACTAAATGTGTATAGCTGTACCTGGCAACTATTCTGTGACTTGTAGTTTCCTTAGCCTATGGATAATCTGTTAGTCTTTGAAAAGCGTAACATGATATAGGCTACGCCCATCTTAAATACTGTTTTTTAAACTTACCCTTCAAATTATGGTCCTAACTAACGGTGAAAAAGTGGTGATTGAAAAGTGTTTCTTGGAAAAAAGATGGACTGGGGCAAGAATTTTGAGGGAATTTCCAGGAATAACTTTTAATGTTACGTCTGTGAATAGAATAATTTAAAAACTTAAAGCAACCGGTTCGACGGCACGGAAACGTGGAAATGGTCGTCCTAAAACTGTTTACACTCAAGACAATATAGCAATGATCGAAATGATGAGCCTATCTCAAGAGGATCGACCTGGGTCACACTGCTCTCAGAGGAAAATTGCAAGAAATTTAGGTATCAGTCGAAGTTCCATACAAAGAATGCAGAGAACAGTAGGATTTAAAACATTTAAAAGGATTCGTGTTTCAAGACGTGACAGCAATGTAAGAACTAAAAGAAAAATTCGTTGTAGAAAATTGCTTGATAGATTTTCGTCCAATGATGTTAAACAAATAGTTTTTACAGATGAAAAAGATTTCACCATCGAAATTGCTCGAAACTCCCGGAACGATGTTGTTTATGGTCGGCGTAAGAAAGACATTCCTCCAGGTCCGGCGCCAGCCTATTTGGCGCCCTTAGCAGGACTGCAGCTGGCGCCCCCACCCGCCTCCCACTTCACGATTGGGTTTGCCCACAAAGTAATCAAGGTACCATATTGAAGAAACTATTTGCCTTACACTGATCTATTTTAATTTGCTAATACATACATTTATTATAAAATTATAAAATCATTTCACAGTTCAAGAAAGTGTCATGACCAATCAAAACAGCGAGTAAAGCGAGGCATATGTAGTAACAAATCAGAACGCTCAAAAGTGCTAAAATATGCGTGCAAAAAGGACATATCTACTGTTTTTTCCAAGCAAGAAGGGCATATGTCACATACAGGTCCGGCGCCAGCCTATTTGGCGCCCTTAGCAGGACTGCAGCTGGCGCCCCCACCCGCCTCCCACTTCACGATTGGGTTTGCCCACAAAGTAATCAAGGTACCATATTGAAGAAACTATTTGCCTTACACTGATCTATTTTAATTTGCTAATACATACATTTATTATAAAATTATAAAATCATTTCACAGTTCAAGAAAGTGTCATGACCAATCAAAACAGCTAGTAAAGCGAGGCATGTGTAGTAACAAATCAGAACGCTCAAAAGTGCTAAAATATGAGTGCAAAAAGGACATATCTACTGTTTTTTTCCAAGCAAGAAGGGCATATGTCACATAAAAACAGTTATTCGCTTATTGACGACTCCCGGAACTCATATTAAGCCGTAAATAAGCCGAGTCGCTTATTGACGACTCCCGTCTGTGCGCGCAACATTTTTAAATCGCTTATTTACGACTCCCGTCCCTAAAGGGTTAAAGGTCTGATAGTGAAAGTTCTATAATGACCCAATAAGATGAATAAGTTAATTATGTAAATATCAGTCAAGCTAAACTGGTGTACATACGTCGTACAACCTTTCATCATTTGTCTATGCTTCTCATTCCTTCATTATTTTTTTCATGTTGTTCTTACATAATACTATCAGACGTGCACAGGGCGGGAGGCGCTGGCGCCCCCCAGATCTTTGGCGCCCTTAGCATTTACTAACCTCGCCTAATGGAAGCGGCGGCCCTGCATTCCTCCATCAGTTTGATGAAGAATACGCTCATGTTAAGATGGTCGGGGAACACTGTGTTTGTCTCGGTATACGTTTTATCTATTTCCACCATGACTTGAAACAATCAAGCACCAGACAAATCGGTTTTCCAAAAAATATCATGATATTAGCAAAAGTATCGTGCACTGGAAAGACGAAAATTCATTTCATTTCAGAAAATAAAAAAATTAATTTAGAAACCTATGTAAATCTCTTAGAGGAGAATCTTTTTCCTGATTGTTGGCGTCTGTATTATGGAAACGATTTCATACTCCAACAAGATGGTGCCACAGCTCATACTAGCAAGTTCACACAGGATTATCTACAACAGAATGTAGTCAACTTCATTGGAAAAAACTAGCCCCCCCCCGCAATCACCTGATTGCAATCCCATGCATTATTGCATATGGAACACTCTAGCAAAGAAGATTTATAAAGGCCAAACAGAAAAGTTTACAGAAATGCAATTAAAGAAAAAAATACTCGAATATTGGACAAAATAACATTAGCAGAAATCAGAAAACGTATCATGTCGTGGAAGAAAAGGTTAAGATTAGTTTGTAAGCAGGACGGCGGACATATTGATCATATTTGTTAATAAGATGTGAATAATAATTTTTTTTCAGTTTATGATATTCGTTTTTTTCACCAAACCTCATTGTTCCCTCAGCTGTGGAAAAAGTATTTTAGGTAGAAGTCTGAAATTTTTATGATGGCTTATCAATAAATTGAAGTAAAAGTTTTGTAAATTTTGGAAGTGTGAACTACATATTTTTGAAGTTATTGATGTTCAAATCTCAAGGTGTTTTATTTGGGCAACCCGAGATTAATGTTTACTATAACACCACCTGCACCCTAAGTAAAATGAAATATTTCCAGTAGTACATCATAATTTACTAAGAAAAATGGTGTATGTCTTTATTTGGGGAAATTCGTATTTACGAAGATAATTGCTTCTGAAATTTTAATTAACGATATCGATTTGACGTGACGTCACGTCAAATGCGCGTTTATAATAACGACATTCATTTGTTTCGATTTTCATCTAGTCTAGTGATTGACGCCATTTTCCTTTAAATAAATTTAGATATGGCATGTGAAGGCTATAATGTACTTTTTTCATAAAATATTTTTCCTGATTGGGCTATTTTTTCGCTACTCTGTGACTTAATTAGTTGGTTGGGTTGTGTTCTGGCTATTTTTTTTTCAAATTGGATTAAGTTTAGTGGTGTTTGTGATAGAATTATGACGTGCCATTCGTGTGATTTTGACTTTGAGAACTTGATTCGTCATGTGCTCTAGATGAAGACAAAGGGTTGGATGATTTATCAATTACGGCGTTATTCTCTCAATTTTAACGCCCATTCAAACTTAATATTTTTAGTCAGATATACCTGTAAAGCAGTTCAAATGCTTTACAATAACGGTATTTTTATGTTCGGGAACTTAATAATAACAGAACTTAATAATAATCATTTGTATAATTTAGGTCTCGGGGGTACGGGGGCGGAGCCCCCGTAAAGATCACGCATCACAAATTGATAGGTCCTAATGTTTTGCGGTAAGGTTAGGTTAGGTTGGGTTGGGTTTTTGCAAAATACATTTTTTAGTAGTGTTTTGTGTGTTTTGTTCTGATTTGCTATTTATTTGTTGTGGAAATGACCCATGCTTATGCCCAAAATTCCCTATATTTACTTAGTAAACTTCAATGTCTTGTAACTTTTAATTGGGTCATTTCCACAACAAATGAATAGCAGATCTGAACAGAACACACCAAAAACTATTAAAAAATGTATTTTGCAAAAAAATTGGAGGTGGTGGTGTTATAGTAAACATATATATATATATATATATATATATAAATTATTTCACGATAGTAACACTTTCATATATATATATATATATATGATGAATAAAACCTTCGTGGTTTTATTCATCATAAATACTTTTCACGTGTCACTTTCGTGAAATAATTTTTCATATATATATATGTATAGAAACGACGTAAGTATAGAGGAGTGTTCTGCACACGAGGAAGAGAAATAACAAACAAATGAAAAATAAGGCACCCGCCCTGGAATCGAACCCAGGATCTTCCGATTGCCGGTCAGACGTGCTAACCACTACACTACGGAGCCACGATAGTCAGAAGTTGTAATTCTCCTACACAGGGCAGAAACCAATGCCTTGAGAGGGCACCCTTGCAAATCGTGAATATGTACATTTAACTGCAATGACCGCGCAGTATATTAACCTATAGAAACGACGTAAGTATAGAGGAGTGTTCTGCCCTATGTAGGAGAATTACAACTTCTGACTATCGTGGCTCCGTAGTGTAGTGGTTAGCACGTCTGACCGGCAATCGGAAGATCCTGGGTTTGATTCCCGGGCGGGTGCCTTATTTTTCATTTGTTTGTTATTTCTCTTCCTCGTGTGCAGAACACTCCTCTATACTTACGTCGTTTCTATACGTTAATATACTGCGCAGTCATTGCAGTTAAATGTACATATTCACGATTTGCGAGGGTGCCCTCTCAAGGCATTGGTTTCTGCCCTATGTAGGAGAATTACAACTTCTGACTATCGTGGCTCCGTAGTGTAGTGGTTAGCACGTCTGACCGGCAATCGGAAGATCCTAGGTTCGACTCCCGGGCGGGTGCCTTATTTTTCATTTGTTTGTTATTTCTCTTCCTCGTGTGCAGAACACTCCTCTATACTTACGTCGTTTCTATACGTTAATATACTGCGCGGTCATTGCAGTTAAATGTACATATTCACGATTTGCGAGGGTGCCCTCTCAAGGCATTGGTTTCTGCCCTATGTAGGAGAATTACAACTTCTGACTATCGTGGCTCCGTAGTGTAGTGGTTAGCACGTCTGACCGGCAATCGGAAGATCCTGGGTTCGATTCCAGGGCGGGTGCCTTATTTTTCATTTGTTTGTTATTTCTCTTCCTCGTGTGCAGAACACTCCTCTATACTTACGTCGTTTCTATACGTTAATATACTGCGCGGTCATTGCAGTTAAATGTGTGTATATATATATATATATATATCATAATTAACGAAATTCACATTATATAATATATCCAATAAACTCGTTCAAAAAATATTTGCTTTGTGTGTTTTGGTCGTCTTGATCACACCCCAGAAAACACGACTCTTAAAACACTAGTATTAAAGCAAAAAAATATGTATAATTTCCACTTTTCTATATCAATAGATAAAGCGGTTGATAAAGCTATAAACAGAATTATACGATAACTTTGCTTTGCAAATTTATTGAGTAATTAAAATTAACACGAAACATCTCGTCGGACTTGAATAACCTTGATAGGCCCAAGTGGCGGCGCACTTAAAGCAAAAACACCCCATGTGTAATTTCTTTATTTATGTTCAGATTTTTATGAAATTTTCAATATGGAGGTTTTGAAGGCGGACATCGAAATAACGCACACTATTTTAGAATTTTTTTTTTTAAATTTAAAAAAAAAAATTCTAAAAAAAAAACCGGGCATACAGTTGACCTAACCGGGCCTTCAAATGTTATTCCGATGTCCGCCATTGAAGGCCTGGTTAGGTCAACTGTATGCCCTTGACAATTGGTTAGGTTAAATCGTGTTCTTTTCGTTAAAAATAACGAAAATAACACGATTTAACCTAACCAATTGTTGTTTTCGTTAAAAATAACGAAAATAACACGATTTAACTTTTAACCTAACCAATTGTCAAGGGCATACAGTTGACCTAACCGGGCCTTCAATGGCGGACATCCGAATAACGGAGCCAGTTCCGTATTGCCCCCCACGCAAAATATGATTTTATTGAACATTAGGATTATAAATTATTTTGATAGTCTATTAAAAATTAAAAATAAAACGCAAAATATGATTTTATTGAACATTAGGATTATAAATTATTTTGATACAAAATATTAATGGTAGGGGATCAAGTAGTTTGGCTGCAAAAAAAAACAAAAAAAAACCTCTACCGATCAATTTGTGATGCGTGATCTTTACGGGGGCTCTGCCCCCGTACCTCCGAGACCTAAATTATACAAGTAGCCGGAGCCATAAGGACTAATGTAAAGGATAAAAAGTTAAGTGCATTTTTTAAAAATTTATTACAAACCAATATTTTCTCAACATATTGAATATTTTTGTCAGAAATAGAACACCATGGTTGTTTTTTACTAACAAAAAGCACCAATTTTTTAATAAAGTATATATACGAACTATTTTTTAATAAAAAAATGTGGGGGGGGCAATACAGAACTGTAGCCGAAATAACATTGAAGGCCCGGTTAGGTCAACTGCATGCTCCCCCCCTTTTTTTTTTTTTTTTTTGACGACCTCAATGTTGAAAATTTCGGAGCAAGTGTAGTTTATGTCCCCCTGTGGTGCCTAGTGTAGTTTGTTGCCCTACATCCTAGTATAGTTCACGTTCTCCTACATTATCCTAATGTAGTTTGCATTCCCCAATTTGTCCGCGTATATCTAATCAAATAAAACGTTAAAACTAACGAAAATATTACGACTTAACCTAACCAATCGTCAATATATATATATATATATATATTTTTTTATTTTTTTTAAGTTCGGGAAGAACTGATTCGCTTCTATTTAAAAGGGCATATATATCTCGGCGGAAAAACAAAGAAAAAGTGAGAGGAAAAAGAAAGGGTGGAGGGGACAGTCGAAGTGGAAAAAGACCAAGGATGACAAGGATTGCAGGGTCGAGCCCCATCATCCTTGGGTGCTAGGGCCGGGAGGGCGCACGTGAAACCTCCAGGAACAAGCACGTACAAACGAGCACAAAGAGCACTCAAGAGCACGAGCTTAGAACCCCCTTGCGGGGTTATATATATATATATATATTATATATATATATATATATATATATATAGGTAAATGTACAGTATTACACCCGTCTCCCTTTCGAGGTGAAATTTGTTTTTAGTATGGTTTTTGATGTGTTTTGAACGAATCTGACCTTCAAAACCGTCGGAAATGACTCGTTTTTGAGATACCCCCCCTCCCCCCCAGCCGGCAATCAAAAACGAGTCATTTCCGACGGTTTTGAAGGTCAGATTCGTTCAAAACACATCAAAAACCATACTAAAAACATAAATTTCACCTTCAAAATTGACCTATCCTAACCTAACCTAAATCACTTAGTCTTGTAGGCAGCCCAGGAATCACCATAAATCACAGAGCCAGGCCTAATGTACTTCTGAATGAGTGGAATGAGTGTCCCATTCCGGTAGAAAAGTAATTCAAATTCAAAATGGATGGAGCGCAGTGATTGGGCAGACATGTAATGAACACACAAACGAACGTACGAACACAAACGAACGTATGAACACACACTAGATACACACCAAAAAAATGTTTATATCTCGGAAACGAAGCATTTGCGACGGAAACGCTATAGAAGGAAAGTGTCTTAGAATTAAAAAATCTACTTAATGAACATATAATAATTGCTGGACGTTAGACGGGTGTAATAGTAGAATAATATATATATATATAGGGATGAATTTCACAATAAAACACGTGAAATGAATGAATGCTGCAAACCCACAAGGAAAAAGAAAAACGATTCCAAGGCCTTTCGTGTATTCAAAGCTACACCTCGTCAGGGAATGAAGTTAAAAGGCGAGAAGCCCATATATATATACAACGTACAGGAAAAACAAAACAATTAGCACATACTTAACAATGTAACTCAGTATATATAGGCCAAACCGGTAAAACGTTAGATATTAGGGTAAAACAGCATAAATATGCTTGTAGAACAGCTAGTACTTCCAATGCTTTATTTAACCATATGTATAGATGTAACCATAGCATCAAGTGGGATAGTTCTAAAGCGCTTGTTAAAAACAGAGATATAATAGAACGAAATATTCTAGAATGTGCATTTATTCATTTTAAAAACAATTTCAATAACAGCTCGGGGACTTATAAAATTGACGATATCATGTTAAAATTTCTTTTGCCTCTCATTAACCCTTGTTAAGTATGTGCTAATTGTTTTGTTTTTCCTGTACGTTGTATATATATGGGCTTCTCGCCTTTTAACTTCATTCCCTGACGAGGTGTAGCTTTGAATACACGAAAGGCCTTGGAATCGTTTTTCTTTTTCCTTGTGGGTTTGCAGCATATATATATATATATATATATATTATTTTTTTTTATTTTTTATTTTTTTATTTTTTGACGATTGGTTACGTTGTCATAATATTTTCTAGTTTTAACATTTATTTGATGGATTTATTTAAGAAATGTCTTCTAAAGATCCTAGTGTAGTTTACGTTCCCCAAGTTTGACCTATTGTAGTTTGTGTTCCCTTTTGCGTCAGGAGGACATAAACTACACTTGCTCCAAAATTTCATAAAAATCTGACTATAAATAAAGAAAGGAGTTTTCGGTGAACCTTTGTAGTTATAGGACGTACCTAGAATTGCTTGAAAACAGTTTAAATTAGATGAAAACAGTTTAAATTAGATTACTGAAACCAGTTAGTTTAAGGCTTGGTTATACAATTTACACCCTGATTGTGTAACCACCATACTTAATAGTCCACTTTTCTTACATTAAGTACAGAAACGAGCAACAAGAATGATCCCATCTCTAAGACAATTGACATATAAGGAAAGACTGGCGAATCTAAGCATGTTCTCATTAAAAAGGAGGAGGTTAAGGGGTGATATGATAGAGGTGTATAAAATGATAAAAGGGTTGGATAAGGTAGATTTTGAGTCTCTCTTCATTAAAGATCACAATAACCAGACTAGAGGTCATAGTATGAAATTATTTAAGCCAAGATGTAGAACAAATTTAAGAAAAAATAGTTTTACAAACAGAGTAATTAAGTTTTGGAACAGTCTGACAGAAAAAGTGGTGACTTCAGATACACTTGATTCTTTCAAAAGAAGGTTGGATAGTTTGATGTCTGCAAGGGACATCGGTGATAGTGTTTAAGCCCATTTTTATTGCATGAATGGTACTAGTTTATTCCATATATATTATGTGCATTTGGGTGATAGATCCCACAGCTCAACACAGGTGTTGTGGGATATAGGGAGGCAGCATCTTGGGTTAGGGGATGCTCTCTGTCCTTACACACCCCATTTAAAGAGATTCCTCTGCCGAGCGGTGCCCCCCATAGTACTGTGAGGTATTGAAAAACTCATGATCTTCACTTGCCCCACAAACACCTTTAAATGGGAGACCCAAAATGGGTGCACGCACACACACACACACACACACATTTCTACATTACTGTACAGTCTTTACAGCCACACCTACACTTTTCCTCCTAAGTATATATATTGTAATGTATATGGTTGTAAATTGTGACTTGGTCCGCAATTGATATGGACTGTGACTTATTTTTGGTTGGCAAGGTACTGGTATTGATGGGTACCATAATGAAATTGACTGGATCCTTTGGATCTGATATATTTGCATGTCAGTTATAAATAGATATAATAGAGTGTAACATATTTGTGGATAGTAGTCTATTATGACTTTGATCCTCTGGATCCAGAGATTCTATCTTTAGTTTTAAATTCATAATTAATTAGTTTTAAATCGATACTTAATTAGTTTTGTAAAAATTGGTTGTTGCCAATGTACAGGCAGTTTTTGAAAAAACTATATAGGGCTATGGGTTGATTGCCTGTGCCCTCATCCGTTGGAAATTTCCAACAGACGTCAGTGGAGGGTTACCGACAAAAGCCCTATGCTTTTTCGTTAGAGAGTTATAAATATGTAGGTCTTTAAAGGACCTCTTTATATTTATATTGATTACGGTAATTCTAGCATCGGGAGTTGGGAAAGCTTATGGTATTGAAAAACTGAACTTGCTCACCTTATTTTTGCTGGGTCTTTGTTTGTTTCGATGTAGGACGTGACGGTCATTTTCGGTGTAGGGCCGCCACGATGGGGTTACTCGGCTAATTTACTTAAGGTAATTAATATAGGCAGTCACTATATAAACCCCTGAAGGAATAGGCCTATCCTTTTTTAGTCATTAGGTTTTAAATTATAAGGAATTCACTCAGGACTTGAGGGAAAATTTAGACACGTTTTCCCAGTTTAAAGCGTTTGCTTGGAATAAACAGCCCTGAGAGCCGTTCCTTGGTTCGCTTGTATTTTCATTATTATTTGCCGATCTAGCAAGATTTTGTTGTTTGTTGTGTCTACTTCTTTTTGGTAGACTAAATAATAAATTGGGTTTTCTTGTTGCTATGTGGGGCTGATTCATACATACAGGTTCCTTGTACGTATGGCAATTCAATTATTTCATTCCCAATAGGCTATGTCGCCAATCCCGAGGCAATTTTGTATAGATATTTAATTCAATTAATTAATAATTTATATTTAATTATGAAATAAATGTACCACATATGATACCATGTTGTGAGTGCGTATAGTTTTTCCATATACTGAGGGGGGCCGGAGAAAAATTTGTATGTTATAGATCAAAATTTTTTGATAAACTGTGTGTTAAACCATGTGAAATGGATTGAAAAGAATAAAGTAGAAATTTAGGGGGAGAGAGGTTACTCAAAACCTATTTAAATATTAAAGTTCAAGAGGCCAACTTCTCAAGTTTAGTTAGTTATGTTAATCAGTTTGACTCCCTTTAGGTATAGGAAATTTATGGGATTAAAGTAAAGTTATTAAGCATTTTAACTTTGCTCAGTTTGTGTAAGTTTTATAAGTCACCAGTCTTAATTTTTTCTTGTAAAAGTTGTCTGGCTTTCAAAGCAGTCTTTCTTTGAGGCCTCTCTGGTTTAGTCTGAGTTACATCAGGCACATTGAGAGATTCCTCCCCAATAGTATCCTGATCCATCCTTTGGGGTAATGGTTCTAATTTAGCCCCACACTCCAAAGGATATAGTAATGTGATATCTCTGGTGGTTTTACCAGTTGCTGTTTTCAGTTTTACAACCCTGGTAACTTCGTCTTCACCAGTTTTGAGTTCCAAGACTTTTCCCATTGACCAATGTTGTCTTGGTGTCTTGTCATGTATCAACACAATGTCCCCAATTTTGACTGAATCATTCCAACTTTGTTTTGTTAATTGTTTATGTCTTTCTCTAAGACTTGTTAAGTATTCTTCTCTCCATTTTGTTATAAATTGAGTCTTGATTTGTGTCAAATGTTTGTATTTTTTGTTGAGTTCTTTGTGTCCTATTTCCCAATCTGGATCTTCTGTACTTGTGTTCAGATTCTGGTAACATGTTTACTGTTTCTCCCTTAATTAGGTGGTTTGGGTGTGAGAGGTTCTGGCTCATTAATACCATCTCCCACATAAGTTAATGGTCTGTTGTTGACAACATTTTCAATTTCTGACAGAATAGTCATGAGTTCAAAAAGTTGTAAATGTTTTGTCCCAATAGTCTTTTTAAGGCAGTTCTTTACAGTTTGTATGTTTCTTTCCCAAATTGAACCATACCATGGTGTATTAACAGGAATGTACTTCCAGGTTATGTGTTTGGTTAAATGAGTTTGTACTGTTTCACTGTCACAAATCTGATGAATAATTCTTTCACCAGATTGAGTATGTGGCATTGTCTGACCATATAGTTTTGGGTATAGATGTGTGCACAAAATCGTCTGAAAGCAGCAATAAAAGCTTCTGCTGTCAGATCTTTACTATGTCTAGACATATGGCACGTGTGGCAGCACAGGTGAAGAGTACAATGTACACTTTGTATTCCTTTGAATCCATTTTGTCTCCAAAACTCACATTTACCGCTCCAGTGTAGTCAATACCCGTGGTTTCAAATGGCCGAGTAAATGTTACTCGTTCCACAGGTAGGTCTGGAGGGCTTGGGGTCTTAAAGGGTCGTGAATGGATACGTTTACAAGGAATGCATGTGTTTAGAATTTTCTTTGTTTCAGTTCTACCCTTTGGTAGCCAGTAAGTCTTTCTCAGCTCTGTCAGGGTTTGTGGGACTCCCATGTGGTGTATTTTGTTGTGGGTATCCCTGATGATGAGTTTTGTGAAGTGATTTCTCCTTGGAAGAAGAATTGGGTGCTTAGAGTTATAAGTCAAAGTTGACTTGTTAAGCCTTCCTTTACACCTTATCAGACCCTCTGTATCCAGGTACAGATTTAGATCCATGACAAGTGAAGGAATACCTTTGTTTATGTGCTACTGGACCTAAGATACTTCAACTCCTTGTCAAATTCTGAAGCTTGTATCTGTTTGAGCCAGTATTTTGTTGCAGTTTCTGTTAAGTTAGAAAAGGCTTTCTGAGGACAGTGTTTGAGAAGGTAGCTATTGACAAACTTGCAGCAATAGACTGTAATTCTCAAGAGTTTGTTTAGGTCTGAATAAAGGTGATAGTCAAATATAGGTTTGTCCTCAGTGATCTTTTCAGTTGTTGTAGAGTTGAGTGTGAGGTTAACTACTTTGGCTGGCCAAAGATCCTCACATGTTAGCCATTCGGGCCCTTCATACCAGATTTTATTTGTTTTCAACAGCTTGTAAGAGAGCCCTCTTGTCAAAAAGTCTGCAGGATTCTCCTTTGTTTTTATGTACCTAAATTTGATACCAAGGTGTTTGTGTTTGCAGTTTTGATTTCTGTTAGTCTGTTTTTCACAAATATATTTTTGCAAGAAGTTGTATCTGTGTTGGTCACCCATGTTAGACAAATTTGACTGTCTGTCCATAAGTAAATGTTTGTTATGTCAACTTCTTTATACACTTGTGAAAGAAAGTTTGCTGTTTTAACTCCCAATGAGACAGCTAATAATTCAAGTTGTGGTACAGTTTTCTTTTGGTTTAAGGGTGCCACTTTTGCCTTTGAATAAACCAAGTTACTTTCATTTTCACTTGTTAAATAGGCACAACCCATAAGCTTGTGTGCTGGCATCTGTAAAAATGTGTAGTGTTTGCGATTTCAATCTGTAGCCAGCACATCTTGGTACGTAGATGTCTTGAACTTTGTTCAAGTCTGTGGCTAATTTTTTCCAATGAAGTTGGTCTTCCACTGAAAGTGGTTCATCCCAATCAATTTTCTTTTTCCATAAGTCTTGCAAAAGGATTTTGGATCTTATGGTTGCTGGTAAATATAATCCAATGGGGTCAAAAATTTTGGATGATTCTGAAAGCACTTGTCTTTTTGTATTGGCATTTGGATTTAAGTTATAACTCTTCGTGCAAAGAGTGTCATCGTGTTCAGAATTCTGTTTTAAAAACCAAAGCATTCCAAGTGTTTTCGTGTAATTGTTTGGTTCAATGTTCCCATTGTTGTCTTTTGTTATTTGTTCATTTAATTTAGGAGAATTAGAAACCCATTCTCTCAATCCAAAATTTCCTTGCTTCATTATGGGTTGTGACATTTGGTAAATTTCAAGCAATTCCTCTTCAGTTACAGTGGAACCAATGAGGTTATCCACATAAAAGTTTTGTTTTAAAAACTGAACTGTTAAGTCCTCTTGAAATAAGTTTAGGTGGTTTCTAATTGTTAAAGCAAGAATACTTGGAGAGCAATTTGCTCCAAAAATAATTACTTTAAATCTGTAGGTTTTGAAACCTTTGTTAAGGTCATGTGGATCATTCAACCACAAAAACCTGAGATGATTTTTATCATACTCAAGCTTCAAATTTATACAGAGGAATGCTTTTTCTATGTCACTTTGTACTGCATAATTGTCTAAACGGAAGCAAAGGAGAATTTTTACAAGATCTGAGACAAGGTTTGGGCCTTCCATGAGACAATCATTTAAACTAACAGAATTTGTGTCTTTTAAACTACAGTTGTATACTACTCTTAGTTTAGTTGTGGATGAGTCTTCTCTGTAAACTCCCCTGTGTGTTAAATAATGACAACCTCGTTTTTTAAAGGGTTCATCAGTAACTTCTTCAATGAAGCCCCTTTCTATTTGTTCCTTGAATATGTTGTTGTATTGTTCTAAAAGATTGTCATTTTTTAGTTTTCTGTAATTTTTATACAGATGTGCCTTAGCTACTTTCAAATTGTCCATTATTTCTGGACAAGGTGTTTTCCAAGGCAGCTCCACATAGTATTGATTGTCTCTGTGTTGTAATGTATCCTTAAATTGTTCTGTCATCAATTGGTCTTCATGTGTAATAGTACTGTCCTTTATGCCAACTGATTCTAATAGTCAAACTGCTGTAACCCTTCATCCAATGTGGAATCATTTTCATTCAAATGATGTGGGATTATGACAGTGTTTTTGTAGTTCGAGTTTGTCACATAGTCAGAAATTTGTGACTGTGGTGATTTTGTTTTGCGTAAATTTTGTTCATGTTCTGTGTTTTCTGTGTCAGTAGTAAGATGGTATTTAGTTATGTCACCCAAAAGAGCAATACCTGTGGGAGTTTGTATGGCTATTCCATCTCCAATTTTAATGATGCCTCTATGGACCAGATGAAGATAGTCAGCCCCCATGAGCATATGTATATCATCAACTACATCTGCATTAAGGGTTTTATCAGCTATCGTGTATTTATTTTGAAGTTGGAGCAAAGCTTGTTTTAACCCAGCTATTTGTATTTTTTCTTGTTCTACTTTGTCCACAACAACAACCTTAAGGGTTTTAAATGTTTCATCAAGAGTTAAAGTTATATTTGCAGTTTTAAAACTGGCTTGTACTGGGTTTTTATTGATAAATGATGAAATAGAGAGATCTTCATCTCCTTGTTGGTTTTGAAGTCCCAATTTTTCTATCAGTTGTTTAGTTACAAATGTTTGTTGTGAGCAGGTATCTAAAAGACACCTAACCTGTACTATTTGTCCTCTTTTGTTTTGGATTTCCAAAGTTGTGGTTGGTAAAAGAATTTTTGAATTGTGGTTAATGCTAGATGAACTGATATGTCCATTCATAGCATTTTTGGTTTGTTTCTGTTTGTTTTGGTTTGATTTGGGTGTTTGTTCATAATGTTTGTCAGTTTTTCCAATGTCTGTGTGTGTATTACACATAGGGGTAACATGGTCAAAACTGTTGCAAAACTTACAATTGTATATCAAATTTGATTTGCAATTTGACTTTTGGTGCCCTGATCCAGTGCATTTTTTGCATAAGTTTAGTTGTTCACAACGTTTTGACCTTGCTGTAAAGTCTTTGTATTTGGGACAATTTGTAGAATATGTTCACTGCTAAAACAAAATTTGCATGGTGTGGGATTATACTCAAAAGTAGCTACATTAAAGTTTTGCAGAGTAGGAGTCTTTGAGTCTTTTTCTGTCACTTTATTTTCTGCAAATTGAGTTTTGCGGTTGTGTTTTGATGTAACTGGTAAGTGTTGAAATCTTTTGTTAGGTTTTTGGTTTTCTGCATTGTTGGTTTTTTCTTGTTCTGTGTTAAATTTTGGGTGTGTGTAACTTGATTTGTAAAGTGCTAGTACAGTTGGGAAATCTTCTCTTAGTTTATTAAGGCTAGGGTATATGTCAGTTGTCCTCTGATGAAATATCTCTTTGACTTTAGAAGGGAGCTTTTCAAAAACAACAGCTTGAATGATCCAAGCTGTTTCTGCAATGTTTAAATTATTGTTTTTAAGTTGTCCCATGAGACATTCAAACTCACAGTAAAAATCAAAGAGGTCACCATAGTTGTCTTTTGGGGTTCGCATGTTCATGACTTTAAGAGCCAAATCATGTATAATTTCATCCTTATTCATGTAATTTCTGTTAAGTAATTCTATTGCTACAGAATAAGAAGCACCTATGGCTGGTAGTGATTCCACTAATCTTAAGGCTGGGCCTTTCAGATAGTTCACTAAATAACTAAATTTATCAACATCTGTAATGTAGTTTTTATTACCTATAAGGCTATGAAATTTTTCAATAAAAGATTGAAATTTGGCTCTGTCACCCTCAAAAGTGGGTACTGCAAGTGTAGGCAATTTTGATTTTAGTTCATTGCCCTCAGCCACATTGGGAGGGCTAAATGAAGCATTTCTTGTAGCTTCTAAGAAGCTTTCGTATGTGTCTTCTTTTTTGCACTCATCAAGTTGGTTTTGAATTTCAGAAATATAGTTGTTAATTTTTGTAATGTAATTTTCATTGTCAAGTAGGAGAGTAGAATACTCATCATCTGTTAGTTCAATTGTGTCATCAATTTCTGTAATTATGTCTTCATCTAGTATGAAAATTCTTGTTTGTAACGAGTAATAGAATTTAATGTTGTTTCAAGATCATATCTTGTAGGTTCCTTTTGTTTGAAATCATTGTACAGTTTGGTGATGACACCTTTACGTGCTGATTTTTTCCTCATTAATTTTTTGTGATTTTGAGATGGTGCCGTAGCCCCAAGGTCTGTGTTTGTTTTCTTGGTCTGGGTTTCTTACCCTTTTGTCCAAGTCTTCCATAATTGTTGTTAGTGTTAAAGTTCTGAGTTTAATTTTTTGATGTTGAGCAAGTTAAATTACTGTACAGTAATAAGTTTTTTATATAACCTGCGCCACAGGTTAAATTAAAAATTCACAATGTTTTTAGTTAGGATAGGCCTTGAGTGTAAAGAGTAAGGCCTACTTTAAGAGGTAGGCCTATTATGTAAGGTAAAGTTAGGTGGGCCTACTAAATAGGCCTATTTGTTGGGCCTACCAAGTAGGCTTATGTTTGGGCCTATTATTTTATAGGACCTCAAATGAGTTAAGCCTGTTAAATTAACAAGGCTTAGTTTTGAATTTGAAGAGTAGGACCTATTAAATAGGCTTAATGTTGCGGGCCTATTATTTTTAGGACCTAAAATAAGTTATGCCTGTTAAATGAACAAGCCTTTGTTTTCGATTAGTGTAAAGGTAAAGGAATCGGTTCCCAGTTGCTTAGGCCACCATATGAAAAACTATAGTGGGGTTACGGTTGAAATTAGGGTTAGGCCTACTGAGTTAAGCCTAGCCACTGCGTGTGTCAGTGTAAATTTTAGAGGGGTTAGTTCCCCATACACAGGGCCACCATTGAAAAAACTATATAGGGCTATGGGTTGATTGCCTGTGCCCTCATCCGTTGGAAATTTCCAACAGACGTCAGTGGAGGGTTACCGACAAAAGCCCTATGCTTTTTCGTTAGAGAGTTATAAATATGTAGGTCTTTAAAGGACCTCTTTATATTTATATTGATTACGGTAATTCTAGCATCGGGAGTTGGGAAAGCTTATGTTAATGAAAAACTGAAATTGCTCACCTTATTTTTGCTGGGTCTTTGTTTGTTTCGATGTAGGGCGTGACGGTCATTTTCGGTGTAGGGCCGCCACGATGGGGTTACGCGGCGAATTTACTTAAGGTAATTAATATAGGCAGTCACTATATAAACCCCTGAAGGAATAGGCCTATCCTTTTTAGTCATTAGGTTTTATATTATAAGGAATTCACTCAGGACTTGAGGGAAAATTTAGACACGTTTTCCCAGTTTAAAGCGTTTGCTTGGAATAAACAGCCCTGAGAGCCGTTCCTTGGTTCGCTTGTATTTTCATTATTTGCCGATCTAGCAAGATTTTTGTGTTGTGTCTACTTCTTTTTGGTAGACTAAACAATAAATTGGGTTTTCTTGTTGCTATGTGGGCTGATTCATACATACAGGTTCTTTGTACGTATGGCAATTCAATTATTTCATTCCCAATAGGCTATGTCGCCAATCCCGAGGCAATTTTGTATAGATATTTAATTCAATTAATTAATTTATATTTAATTATGAAATAAATGTACCACATATGATACCATGTTGTGAGCGCGTATAGTTTTTCCATACAGTTTTTACATAGTGGAGCCACCTCAATGGGCCGAAGTGGACACTAGTGTGCCCACTATAAATATTTCTTATGTTCTTTTTATGAGTTTGTGTTACATCAAAGGGCCAGACTTGGCCAATTAGGCCTAGGCCCATATACTGAGATTCATACCTAAAACTTCTATCGATTGTTAATTACGATTTAGACTTTATCACTTTCTAATTGT
Source organism: Bathynomus jamesi (assembly GCA_023014485.1). Lineage (NCBI taxonomy): Eukaryota > Metazoa > Arthropoda > Malacostraca > Isopoda > Cirolanidae > Bathynomus > Bathynomus jamesi. Next base: position 426,655 of record JAJOZX010002732.1, read on the forward strand.
AACCTAGTCTCTGAATAGGATAGGGCCATTGTGTTAGAGGTCCTTGGCTCAGCTCGGGCTTTTGCCTAGGCTGAGTTCTGGGGATTCGCCTAGTTCTGATATGACTACCAGTTCGGATCTCGAGAGGTTGCATGAATCTGATTCAGAGGAGGATGTCTCTCTTGCTCCATTGGTTATTTGGGCTCTTTCTCCTTCTTTACGTTCATCCCTTACCAAAGGTTAGGAGTAGAGAGGTGGATGGGCCTTGTGATGCTGGTGTGGTTGGGGGAGATGTTTCTACCCAATCTGGTCTCCAGGAACTGGGCAATGTTGGGCCTAGCCAGGCTCCTCCTACTGGGCCTATGGGCCGTATAGATTCAGAGCTCTCAGACCCAGTGAGGGCATCCTTTTTATATAGAATTACTCCTAAGAAACAAGATATCTCTTTTGCATCAAGACCTTTGGCCTTTAGCATAGCACTAAGGGATTTGCCTTTCCATGGGTTGGGTATGCAGGCACCAGTCTTCCAGAGACGCTCTGGCACGGTACAAATAAAAACTACCTCTGCCCTTCCCTCCCAGTTTTTGGGTACTCCCTGGAAGTTGGGCCCATGGGAGGTGGATTGCTCTTTAGTTAATGACACTCATATTTTGCATGGTGTTATAGGACCTATAGATTTGGAGGAAAATCTACTAGCTATTAAGGATGAGTTAATTTATAATGATTATCCAGTAGCAAATGTCAGTAGACTTACAAAAAGAACAGGTTCAACATATGTTCCAATTCAACAGGTTAAAGTCTCTTTCAATGCACAAGTTCTTCCAGTAAAGATCTATATAGCTTATATACCATATAGAGTTTGTCAGTTTACTCCACATCCAATTCGATGTTTTAAGTGCCAGGTATTTGGTCATATGGCTAAGTCCTGTAGGTCAAAAACAGTGAGATGTGTTTATTGCTCTGGAAGTCATGTTGTCTCCTCTTGTCCAAAGACTACTAAAATTTGTACCAATTGTTCAGGTCCCCATACAGCTAGCTTCAGTGGCTGCTCCTACTTTAGAACAGCACAGGAAATAGAGAGGCTCAAACTTACATCTAATCTCTTATAGTGAAGCTAGATCTGTTCTTCAAAATCAGGACTTTACTGTAGCCTCGGAAAGAACATTTAAAAGTATAGTTGAGCATCCCTAATCCGAAAACCTCCAAAATCTGAAACTTTTTTCGAGCGCCAACATGATGCCACAAATTGAAAATTACAGAAGGGCGATGCGCAGGTCTCTATGCACCCAGATAGTTACAATACGTGGTGACCTCACATATGCTATTCTGTTGGTGCCATTTTGATTTCAGTAGTCATCACTGCAGACCTACGTGCATTACTCATTGTGCTTACTGAAGTTACCGTGTGTTTTGTACTTATTCTCTGGTGCAAAGATATTGTTGAAAATGTCAAGGCCTGCAGATACCCCTATGGGTAACAGTGATAAGAAAAGGAGGAAGCATTTATGTTTATCTATTGCACAGAAAGTCAAATTGTTAGAGAAACTTGACAGTGGTGGAAGCGTGACATGTCTTACAGAGGAGTATGGTGTTGGAACGACCACCATCTACGACCTGAAGAAACAGAAAGACAAACTGTTAAAGTTCTATGCTGAAAGTGATGAACAAAAGTTAATCATAGGTGGAGACTGAAAGCCTACCGTTGTTTGTTGTTTATCCACCTGGGTGGCCGAGGTAGTGATAGTTTAGATTTTGGTTCCATCCCCAAGCTATCTCATTATGCAGATATTCCCAAATCCGAAAAATTCTGAAATCCGAGACACTTCCAGCCCCAAGTATTTCAGATAAGGGATACTCAACTGTAATGACTTTCCTGTTCTACCAAAACCTATTGTGTCAAGAGAAGAGACTCAAGGCTTGGATGTGGTGGATCCCTCTCCCCCCACTTCAGAATTCTTGGAGTGGGGTTGTGAGGGAAGACCTGGCTCGACTATGGCAATGTCCCAGGGGCCACCTGGGGTGGGGGTGGATGGTGGGGCTGCGGTCCCTGAACCCTCTACCCATTTTGGACCTATGGCTCTGTCATCAGACATCATTAAAGTTCTATGTTTAAGTTTATTCAGCTTCACCCTTCAGAGTGGTAGTAATCTCTCCAAGAAGACTTTGAGTACTTTATCCAAATTTTGTTTCTTTATTTAGTGACACTTTTCACACTGACCTCAAAACTGACCTGCTGACAAAATTCCTTGATAAACTGAAACCTAAGCCTACACCCAAACAGAAACGTCTCGTCCAAATTCGCAAACCTACTTAACATTTCATATCCAAAGGTTTCTAACCTCTTGTTTGCTCAGTGGAATGCCTGCAGTCTCCAATCTAACTTGTCAGAATTTAAACTTTTTATTTACACCAAAAAAACCCATTTAGTGGCAGTTTGTGAGACCTGGTTAACCTCTAGACTCCAGCCTACTTTTATTAATTATACTCAGATCAGAGCAGATAGGGTTGGCTGAGGGTGTGGGGGTTTGCTATTTCTGATTCGTTCAGATTTATGCTTTTGACCATTACCTCTCTGTCCCTTTCCAGCAGGAGTTCTCGAGGTCCTTGCTTTATCTTTAAAAGTAAACAATGGTACTTTAGATATACTCACAGTTTACAATCCATACCTTTCATTAACCATTATAGAAATTGAACACTATGCTGGTCAACTCGGTCAACAAGCTTTTATTTGTGGTGATTTTAATGGTAGACATGGGGCTTGGGATATAGGTATGTCAGGTGGTGCTGGTTAAGTGTGCGGTCTACCTAGCTTTTAGTTAGCCTTATAAGGCTAACTAATGAAACTATCACGACTTAACCTAACCAATCATCAAGGGCGTACAGTTGACCTAATGATTGGTTAGGTTAAGTCGTGATAGTTTCATTAGTTAGCCTTATAAGGCTAACTAAATGCTAGGTAGACCGCACACTTAACCAGCACCTGTCAGGTTCTCCAACACCAACTGCCTTAAATTTATTTAATTTTATTCTTTCTTCAGATTTTGTGTTATTGACTCCAGTAGATCTCCCAACAAGATTTAACATTAATAATGGAAGTTATTCAACGTTGGATCTCTCGTTATGTAGAGGTAGGTTTGCTCCTAACTGTACTGTACTGTGGCCATTGGTGGAAGTCTGGGTAGTGACCACTTTCCTATCCTCACTGCTCTGCAAATTTCACCGGTATCCACTCTTCATAAATGACGTCCAACTTGGAAACTATGTGATATAGATTGGAGAATTTGGTCTAGAGCACTTCCGGATGCCCCTGCTATAGAAGGATCCTTAGATGAGAAAATACAACACTTTACAGCGTTATTAGTGGAAACAAGTACCTCTACACTGAAGAAGACAACAGGAAATTTTGTTCCTAAATACCACAAATGCTGGTGGACAGAGGATTGCAGTGTGGCAGTGGCCACCCACTGTCGGGCTCAGTGTTTTTGTTCTCATCACCCAACTCTATATAATAAGATCCTCCTAAATAAGGCAACTACTATAGCTCGTCATACTATTCATCAAGCAAAGCGAATTTCATGGAGTTGGTTTTGTTCAAACCTCAGTTTCACTACACCTTCCACTGAGGTTTGGACTCAAATTAGGAAAATCATTAAGGGTACAGATTCACACTTCACTTACCCTATTGTTGTAAATGGTTCCATACTAAGTGATGTACGTGACAAAGCAGAAGAAGTTTTGGGGGCCTTCTTCCATTCATTTTTGGGACTGTAGCAGTTATTGAAGATGAGGAATTTTGCAGGGACATGCAGTCTTCCTTATTTCTTGATTACAATGAAGATTATAACCTGGACTTCACATTGCAGGAATTACAATTCTCCTTAAGGCAGTGTGAACATACAAGAGGTGGTGCAATGGGACTGGATAATATACATAAATATTTTCTTAGTAATCTCCATTGGAGTACTTGCCATTTCTATTATCAGCATTCAATGATAGTCTGAGCACAGGGGTCTATCCTTCATCATGGAAACAGGCAATCATGATTCCTATCCTCAAACCACAGAAAAACCCTCCAAGTCCATCTTCATATTGTCCCATATGCTTATTATCCTGCTTGGGTAAAGTACTAGAGAGGATGGTCCCTCAGCAGTTGCTATGGATTTTTGAAACTTGTCACATTTTTCAAGATTCGCAGTGTGGTTTCTGTAAGAAGAGAAGCACGGTGGATCAGCATCTGAGGTTGGAAACTTTCATACGCCAAGCTCTCCAATGGAAAAAATATGTTTGTTATATTTTTTGACCTCAGTCAAGCTTTTGATACCATCTCCCATACTGGCCTACTTTATAAGTTAGGCAATTTGGGGATTCATGGTAGATTACTAAGATGGTTGGAGAACTTCTTGTCTAACTGCACATTTCAGGTGCTAATTAATGATGTCTACTCAACACCTTTCCCCTTTAAAAAGGGTGTACCACAGGGTTCAGTTCTTAGTCCATTGTTATTCACAGCATATCTCTCTGATATGCTAAGTATTGATCCAGTTCAATCGTCAGAGTTTGCTGATGATACAGCTTTCTATGTGGCAGCTGACACCCCTTTAGAAGCCCAACAGATGTTGCAAAAAGCAACAGATAAGTTTTCATCTTGGTGCAGAACCTGGGGTCTTTCCCTGAATCAAGAAAAATCTAAAATTATGTTCTTTACACACTATGAAAAACTATATAGAGCTATGGGTTGATTGCCTGTTACCCTCATCCGTTGGAAATGTCCAGCAGATTTCAGTGGAGAGTGAATGACAAAAGCCCTATATATTTTCGTTAGAGAGTTATGAATATGTAGGTTTTTAAAGGACCTCTTTATATTTAATTGTTTATGGTAATTTTAGCGTCAGGATTTTAGATGCCCTAGAATGAAAATGAAATTGCCTCACCTTAATTTTGATGGATCTCAGTTTGCTTCGATGTTGGGCATTACGATCTTTTTTGGTGTAGGGCCGCCATGATGGAGTTACGCAATGAGTTAACGTCTTGTAATAAATATGGGCTGTCACAATATAGACACTGCTGGGGATAGGCCTATCCTATTTTATATATTAATTTTATTATAAGGGATTCACTCAGAACTTTAGGGGAGACAAAAACACGTCCTCCCTGTTTAAAGCGTTTGCTGTAACATAAACAGCCCTGAGGCTATTCCTTTAATATATCTTCATATTTCTGTATAAATTGCTGATTTGGCAAAGGTTGTTGACTCTTTCTCCCTTGTATTTTGCATGGGTTAGCAAATGGAAAATTTTGTTTCATGTGAAATAAATGAAGGTTTCACGTGGTTATGCAGACCGACGCCTACATACGGTTTCTATGTATGTATGGCAATCATTTCATTCCCATTAGGCTATGTCAACAATCCCGAGCCAATTTTGTATAGATATTTAATTCAATTAATTAATAATTTATATTTAATTATGAAATAAAGGTATCACATACGATACCATGTTGTGGTTTTTCCATATACTGGGGGGGGGGGAGAAAAAATTGTATGTTATAGATCAAATTTTTTGATAAACTGTGTTTTAAACCATGTGAAATGGATTGAAAATAATGAAATAGGAATTTAGGAAGAGAGAGGTTACTCAAGACCTATTTAAATATAAAAGTTCAAGAGGTTAGCTTCTCAAGTTTAGTTAAAGTTATTTCAATCAGTTTGACTCCCCTTAGGTATAGGAAATTTATGGAATTAAAGTAGTTATTAACTTTGCTCATTATTTATCTGTGTAAATTTTATGTCACACCAATTTTTAAATGCTGGTTTACTAATGTTGTTTTGGAGTTTTGTCATGTTTTGTTTTGTTTTAATGATTTATGTTTTAATTAAAGTGACTTCTACGTTGGTGAGTTAATTGAAATGTAATGTACTTCCATGTTATGTTATTTGGTTGAAAGAGTTTGTACTGTATTCAAACCTCCTACCACTTCAGACTAGTCAATACCCGTAGTTTTAGTGGAGTAAATGTTACTCCTCCACAGGTAGATCTGGAGGGCTTGGGGCTTTGAATCCTGTACTGTTTTTATGTTGTTTGGTCTCTGGCCATGGAAGGCCATAAAACCCTTGTAATAGTTTGGGCTGTGGCCAAGGGGAGGCCACAAAACCCTTGTAATTAAAAAACCCACCTGGTTTTATTTATTTTATTTTTTTAAAAACCCACTTGAAAAAACCCACTATTTTACCCACTTCTGGGTTTTTTCATGAAACTTAAGAAGTGCATATGCAATTATTTTTAAAAATTGTCATATAGGCGCCTATAATGATTTTACATGCAAAGCAAGCAAACATGAGTCAACAAATAGACCTACAGGTATAACTCTTTGGGTGAGGTAGCAGGTTATAGAGTGTAGACATCAGCCAATCAGGGTGTTATACATCCTGATTCTTCAGTCAACTGCATCTTCAAGGAATTTTCTACTTCTTCATGGATTGTATTTAAAAGTGGACCAGACAAATTTCGACAGGAAGGTGGAGTGTAGCTTGGTCTTAGAGTCTCTATCATTTCAATAAAATACTTAGACTCTGCACATAGAAATGGAATATTATTTGCATAAAAGAATTTGGCTATTTTGTTATCAATGACATTTTTCTGCAAAGTTGTTGTTGTCATGCCAAAATCGCTTACTTTCTTTTGAATTTTTCTTTTTTTCATCTGTAATTGTGTCAGTGGTGGTGAGGATGAGTCTGGATCATCTGAGGGTCTATGTCATGGCAGTATGAAGATGATGTACTGGCAGTATTGTCAGTCTTGTTTCTTGATTCCATGTGTTTCAAACATTTCATTAAATGCATTTTTATTCGTCTATTTTATTACTTATTTCATTATTGCAATGTTTGCATCTAACTTTACTAGTCCCATCAATAATATTGACTTCATCCATTCATGCCCTGATTTTCTTCCTGATCCAAAGGTCTTTGGCATTATTTAATGCAGTTATAACTTCAAACAGACTAATTCTGTAGGCTAGCAGTAAAGATAAATATGCTGTTGCCAGTTTGTTTTATTTAACTGTGAACTAAAAGAAAAAATATTCAGTAATATGAATTAAATAGATATAACTAGCTGAATTAAGTTCCCTTTGGGAGCTGTAATTCATCTACTTCCAGCAGAAGACACAGGGGCCTGTCTTCCATAGGAAGTATAGCCTAACAAATAGGATAATTTACCACACCAAATTTAGTTCAAATTGGTCCATGTTTTCCAAATTTTGTTGTGAAGCTCAATCTGAGAAAATAATAACTTTTTATGCTTAATTGCCTGGAAGGCAACCTTTTTGCTAAAAACAAGACACATGTTATATTAATAGTGTATGGTACAGTACAGTATTATTATAAAAATAAGAATAGGTAGGTCTAATATGAACTATCATATGGACATATGAAAAAACCCAATTTTACCCGGGTTTTTTCGGGTTTTAGGTGAAAAAACCAAAAAAAAATCACCTGGGGTGGGCTTTTTTAAAAAAAAGTGAGTTTCTTGCCAACCCTGGTTGTGGCCAAGGTAGGCCACAAAACCCTTGTAATAGTTTGGGTTGTGGCCAAGGTAGGCCACAAAACCCTTGTAATAGTTTGGGTTGTGGCCAAGGTAGGCCACACAACCCTTGTAATTGTTTGGGCTGTGGCCAAGGGGAGGCCACAAAACCCTTGTAATTGTTTGGGCTATGGCCAAGGGGAGGCCACAAAACCCTTGTAATTGTTTGGGCTGTGGCCAAGGGGAGGCCACAAAACCCTTGTAATTGTTTGGGCTGTGGCCAAGGGGAGGCCACAAAACCCTTGTAATTGTTTGGGCTGTGGCCAAGGGGAGGCCACAAAACCCTTGTAATTGTTTGGGCTGTGGCCAAGGGGACAAAGCTGGGCACTTGCGTTTTTTTTTGCAGTACTGCGGTACTACCACACTACCAAACCGGTACCGCATAACGCAGTACCGCAAAGGATCGCTGAAAGTACAGCAGTACCGCTACCGCATTTTTTGCAGTACTGCGTTATGCGGTACCGGTTTGGTAGTGCGGTAGTACCACAGTACCGCAGTACCACAAAAAAAACCGCAAGTGCCCAGCTTTGCAAGGGGAGGCCACAAAACCCTTGTAATTGTTTGGGCTGTGGCCAAGGGGAGGCCACAAAACCCTTGTAATAGTTTGGGTTGTGGCCAAGGGGAGGCCACAAAACCCTTGTAATAGTTTGGGTTGTGGCCAAGGGAGGCCACAAAACCCTTGTAATTGTTTGGGCTGTGGCCAAGGGGAGGCCACAAAACCCTTGTAATTGTTTGGGCTGTGGCCAAGGGGAGGCCACAAAACCCTTGTAATAGTTTGGGTTGTGGCCAAGGGGAGGCCACAAAACCCTTGTAATTGTTTGGGCTGTGGCCAAGGGGAGGCCACAAAACCCTTGTAATTGTTTGGGTTGTGGCCAAGGGGAGGCCACAAAACCCTTGTAATTGTTTGGGCTGTGGCCAAGGGGAGGCCACAAAACCCTTGTAATTGTTTGGGCTGTGGCCAAGGGGAGGCCACAAAACCCTTGTAATAGTTTGGGTTGTGGCCAAGGGGAGGCCACAAAACCCTTGTAATAGTTTGGGCTGTGGCCAAGGGGAGGCCACAAAACCCTTTTAATAGTAATAGTTTGAGCTGTGGCCAAGGAAAGGCCACAAAACCCATCTTAGATTACCTATAATTAATTTGCGTTTTATTTGTTATTCCATTTTTGTTTTTCCTCACTTTTTACTATAAAAAGTGTAGCATTTTATAAAGTCCTCACTCTTTCCAAAATGAAAGGGTGTTGCAATTTAATTTATTTTCCATAGGAAATATGACAATACTCCAGCCCTGTTTTCATTAACACAGTCTTTGTTTTGTATATATTTATATACTGTATGTATAATTTTAATTTTGTGATGTTACAGTTCTGCACTTAATTTTTGTGATGCTACAGTTATGCACTTAATTTTTGTGATGTTACAGTTATGCACTTAATTTTTGTGATGTTAATTAGTCTTATGAGTAAGCTAAATTGCTGAAATAAATTTTATAACCTACACCACAGGTTGAATTATAAATTTAGTGTTTTTAGTTAGAATAGGCCTTGAGTGTAAAGAGTAGGGTCTACTTTGTGAGGTAGGCTTCGTAATTTATTATTATTTATATGTAATGAAAAAGCCAAACATGGAATAAATTCTGTTCAGATGTCAAAATGTTTGATAAGGCGTAATTTTATTATTTTTTTGTTTGTTTTAATTCTGTTTTTGTTATTTTATTCAAGGTTAAGGTTTTCACAACAAATAACCCTTCCCCACACACGGGCCACCATATGAAAAACTATATAGAGCTATGGGTTGATTGCCTGTTACCCTCATCCGTTGGAAATGTCCAGCAGATTTCAGTGGAGAGTGAACGACAAAAGCCCTATATATTTTCACTAGAGTTATGAATATGTAGGTCTTTAAAGGACCTCTTTATATTTAATTGTTTATGGTAATTTTAGCGTCGGGATTTTAGATGCCCTAGAATGAAAATGAAATTGCCTCACCTTAATTTTGATGGATCTCAGTTTGCTTCGATATAGGGCATTACGATCTTTTTTGGTGTAGGGCCACCATGATGGAGTTACGCAATGAGTTAACGTCTTGTAATAAATATGGGCTGTCACAATATAGACTGCTGGGGATAGGCCTATCCTATTTTATATATTAATTTTATTATAAGGGATTCACTCAGAACTTTAGGGGAGACAAAAACACGTCCTCCCTGTTTAAAGCATTTGCTGTAACATAAACAGCCCTGAGGCTATTCCTTTAATATATCTTCATATTTCTGTATAAATTGCTGATTTGGCAAAGGTTGTTGACTCTTTCTCCCTTGTATTTTGCATGGGTTAGCAAATGGAAAATTTCGTTTCACGTGAAATAAATGAAGGTTTCACGTGGTTATGCAGACCGACGCCTACATACGGTTTCTATGTATGTATGGCAATCATTTCATTCCCATTAGACTATGTCAACAATCCCGAGCCAATTTTGTATAGATATTTAATTCAATTAATTAATAATTTATATTTAATTATGAAATAAAGGTATCACATACGATACCATGTTGTGGTTTTTCCATACACACCAAAAGGTTTCAGTGAATCCTATTATCCAAATTAGTAACACCCCAGTAGCTATGGTCACATCCTACCAGTTTTTGGGAGTGGTCCTTGACAGCCCCAGACTGACTTGGTCTTGTCATATTAACTACCTGGTAACATCTTGTACAAAATGTCTAAATTTGTTAAAATCTGTTGCCTCTCATCAATGGGGTGCAGATCGATCTACACTTCTCACTTTTTACCAATCATTTATCTTAGGAAAAATAAAGTATGCTGCTGTTGTTTATGATTCAGCCTCTTTCACCTTGAAGAAGAAACTGGAAACATTGCATAATTCTGGCATGTGCTTTATTTTGGGTGTCCACCCATCAACTCCTATTATTGCCCTGCAGGGTGAGACTGGTCTCCATGCCCTGCAGTATGATAGAGATCTCTCTACACTAAGGAAGTACTTCAATATTCTGGCTTCCCCCTTTTCCCATCCCTTACATCAGTCATTCGAGGTGGATTATCCTTTGATCCTTGCAGTGGACTGGACTGTGGCAAATAAGCCACCTTTCTTCTCTAGAGCTACTGGACTTCTTAATAAGTATCAATTACATTTTAAATTTTTTACAGTTCCAGTATTCCCTTCTTTCCCACCTTGGAGATTGCATCTGGTACCAACCTGTCTGTCTCTCTCTCATTTTTATATGAACCTCCTGTCCCCAAAGAAGTGATTGTGCAGCGTTTCACAGCATACTTGGAAGAGAAGTATCCAGATTACTTGTATATTTATACTGATGGATCTAAGATAGATGTGCCTGGACCATCTTGTTCATCAGCTGTTTTCATTTCAAATCATAAAAGGTGTTTTTCCTGGAAACTATCCCCCAGTCATAGTATACAGGCAGCAGAGTTATTTGCCATCCAACAGGCATTGTGTTTTTTGGTATCCAGAAGTAATGCTTGTAATGTCCTAATAATTACAGACTCCCAGACCTCTCTTCACCTGATCAACTCACCCACACTCACTACATATCTGGCCTTAACTTCTATCTATTCTTTACTGAAGACCCTCTCTGCTTCAGGTATTCTGGTTTCCTTCCAGTGGGTTTCAAGCCATGTTGGAATTATAGGTAATGAGATGGTTGATACACTGGCCAGGGCTGCTCATTCCCTCCCTGCTATAACTTCGCTATATTTCCACCCAGGCAAGGGTTTTGCAGTAGCTAAAGTGGCAGTGCAAATTGATTACAAAACCCAATGGGAGAGATTACGGCACTTGACTCTCTATGGAATGTTTAAGCCTTCTTGGGGCACAAGAAATTGGCCTGTACCATCTTCCCACTATAAAGCTTCTATAATATTTAGATTCCGTTCTGGCCATGTAGCCCTTCAGGCTTGCTTACACCAGATTGGACTAGCCTTCTCCCCATTATGTGTTAGTTGTAATTTACCAGACACACTGTCCCATTTCTTTCTTTTTTGTCCATGTTATACTAGGCAAAGGAAAAAATTAAGATTCTCTTTTTTGCAATATGGTGTCGGGGACTTTACTTTATCAGTCCTATTAGGTGGGGATAGTTTTTCTCCCCCATTGATAAACAATACTATGGACCAAGTATTCAAGTTTGTAGTGGCATCTGGGCGGTTGAAAGAGTTTTAAATCTTGCATTGTATACTGATTTTCATTACCACAGGTTTATTAATCATTTACCTCCTAGTTACTCCATCTGGCTGTTACTGTTGACTTAGTACTTGGTTCCATTTTTCAGTTCATGTTTCGTAGAACTAACAGGCCTCATGTTCATCCCTTTCCGAGTGTTCTGGAATTGGCCCCAGAACTGAAGAGGGTAATGGTGTGCTTTCTCTATTTCTGTCTCATCCCAATAATAATAGATCCAGCACTTGATGTAGGAACAGCGGAAGTTCTCCCGTGGAACAAGGTGTTTTGGTCTTGGAGGATGTAAATAGCCTTATTGGCTGAGCTCCTCCATATAAAACTTCAATCAATAAAGAAATTACACAGGGGGTGCTTTTGCTTTAGGTGCGCCCAAGTGGCTTCATGTTTTCCAAATGAAGTGTAATGTAATGTAGCTACACTGTCAACTATAGGGTCAACTAACTTAGGCCCACTGAACTCTAAGCTAACAATGTTTTTAAACCTTGCCTTTAGCATGCCCCCAAAGTCCTCTAAACACTTATTACAAAGCCATGAAATATTTGGTGACTTCATACCCCTGTACACTTATTCTGTAATTTTGAGAGAAAGTAATGGTAGAAATAATGAAAACTTTAGTTATGAGATAAGAACATAAGAAATTTTTATAGTGGGCACACTAGGGGCTACTTCAGCCTATCGAGGTGGCTCCACTATGTGAAAACTGCCTGTACATTGGCAACAACCAATTTTTACAAAACTAATTAATTATCAATTTAAAACTAAAGATAGAATCTCTGGATCCAGAGGATCAAAGTCATAATAGGCTACTATCCACAAATATGTTACACTATATATCTATTTATAACTGACATGCAAATATATCAGATCCAAAGAATCCAGTCAATTTCATTATGGTACCCATCAATACCAGTACCTTGCCAACCAAAAATAAGTCACAGTCCATATCAATTGCGGATGAAGTCACAATTTACAACCATATACATTACAATATATATATACTTAAGAGGAAAAGTGTAGGTGTGGCTGTAAAGACTGTACAGTAATGCAAGGGAACTGGTTGGAGGATGTTAGCCAGGAGAGGGATCTTGGCATTATAGGTGGTAGTGATCTAAAATTTTCAAGTAGTGCTTAGAGGCTAGAAATAAAGCAAATAAAGTTAGAATGCTATGTAGTGAAGGGGTTGAGTTAGGGTTGCTAGATGTCCCGCATTTCAACCAAAAATTCTGCATCCCGCTTTGTATTCAAAATGTCCAGCAAAAAATATTTTTTAAGCAAATTTTAACCCTTTCACTGTCTTGAGTATCATATATGATACTCACTGCAGTTCATTGAGATGCTTGAGTATCATATATGATACTCATGGCACGTTTCTTAAAAGTGCATTTTCTTACTGTAAGCGTACCATTTATGCTCTTATTAGTTCTAGACGTATGAGAAGAAAATAATTTTTGGTTAATATTTGGCTGGACACAGGGGCTAATGAGAAATGAGAGGTTGTGTTTCATTAGCACTATTTTTCATGCTCTTTATGATGATGATGATAATTTTTTGTGGAAATGCAAAATTATAGAAAAAAATTACAAGTTACATTTTTATAGTGAATATTTCCTGTTTTGGCTATAATGTACTTTTTTCATAAAATATTTTTCCTGATTGGGCTTTTTTTTCGCTACTCTGTGACATAATTAGTTGGTTGGTTTCTGTTCTGTCTATTTTTTTTTCTAATTGGATTCAATTTGGTTGTGTTTGTGATAGAATTATGACGTGCTGTTTGTGTGGTTTCTGACTTTGAGAACTTGATTCGTCATGTGCCCTAGATGAAGAGAAAGCATTGGATGTTTTTATCAATTACGGCGTTATTCTCTCATCCTTAACTTGCCTGAAATTTGACAGTGAGTGCCTAATACAAAAAGATCAGAAGATATTTAGGTGAAATAACCAATATTAACCTGTTAGGCCAACTGAATGAATGCCTGGTTAGGCCAACTGAATGAATGCCTGGTTAGGCCAACTGAATGAATGCCTGGTTAGGCCAACTGAATGAATGCCTGGTTAGGCCAACTGAATGAATGCCTGGTTAGGTTAAGTAATGATATTTTCGTTAGTTTAAACAAAAATGAAAATGACATGGCCTGAAGTTGAAATAAAAAATATATTTTTCTAGTGTATTTTGGTGTGCTCTGTTGAAATATAACCTTCATTTCCTGTGCAAATATGATTAAATATAACTCCAAAATAATGTAAACAAATTCTTATTTCTTTATATTTGCACAGGTTTACATTTGCACAGGTTGGTTAGGTTAATTTAGTTAGGTTAGCTAATTTTTTATCAGAATTACATTTTCCTGGTGTAGTTTTCTCTGCTTTGTTGGAATTTGACACACATTTCTTGTGCAAATGAGTAGAAACACTCCATATTTTGGAATGGGAAAAAAAAAAGTTTCTATTCATTTGCACAAGAAATGGGTATCAGATTCGAACAAAGCAGAGAAAACTACACTAGAAAAATGTAATTTTGATAAAAAATGTAGCCCCTGTGTCCAGCCAAATATTTACCCCCCACTTTTACCCTTTTCATAATTTTTTAATAGGAAAACAATACACTTTGATGAATAAATCACTTATGGAGTATGGAGGAAAATTATATCCAACTTTATTTTGAAATTTTAAGAGTAAAAACCTAATGAAGTCTACAATGAATAAATTATTTAGGTTAATATTCGTTTTTTGACCCAGTCACACCCAGCTATAACAGCAATATATATTGAATAACCAATCAAAGCTGAATAAGAAAATATATATATTATCTTGTGCAAATTTGTATAAAATGTACTTTTTTAAAAAAAATATTTTCTACTTTCTAATATGTATGTATATAAATTTCGGTGGGTTTGTTTATTTGGGCTACCTTTTTTGGAGATTTTTCTTGGCTTTTTTTGGCTACTTTTTCTTGCTTTGGCTACTTCTTTCTGTTTCTGGTTAGTGTGGTGATTTTCATTCTACTGGTATGACGTGTCAATCTTGTGAACTTGATTTCGAAGACCTAATCCGCCTTGTTGGCCTCGATGAAGATAAAAGTTTAGATGTTTTTTCCAATCACGGCATAATTCCAACATCCGTGATTTGCCCTAAATGTAATGCTGCCTGTATTTTAAGACAAGACTCGAAGGTGTTTAGGTGCTGTAAAAAAAATCCCAAAAATAAGCGTGAGTGTGGATTTACTGTTTCTATTTTTAAGGGCACATGGCTGGAACATTGCAACTTCTCGGTGAATAAAAACCTCCGGTTCATAAATATTTATTTGCAAAAATATTTTTCACAACGTTATGCCGAGAAAGTTATAAAACTAGGCAGTGAGTCCATTGTTAACTGGAAATCTTTTTGTGGTGAAGTGTGTGAAAAGTGGATGGACAATCAGAAACCAATTCGCACGATACTTGTTCCTGGCAGAACATCCTGACGATTCTACAGTTCTGCATCACTTCCTTACTGCAATTGCAGAACTATATCCTCCAAAATAAGGTGACTGGTTAGGTTAGGTTAGGTTAGGTTAAGTTAGGTTGTGTTTAGCATGAATGCAAACTTTTCTGGTCAATTTTGAGGTGTTTTGCATGAATCTGCCATCCATTTCCTGTGCAAATGCGTAGTTTTCGAGATGATGATATCTCGAAAACTACGCATTTGCACAGGAAATGGATGGCAGATTCATGCAGAGCACCTCCAAATTGACCAGAAACGTTTGCTCTCATTATAAAAAGAGAGTGGGTCAAAAAACGAATAATTACCATTATTTATTGCAATAAAAAATGTTCCGCTAGTATGGAGCAAAATTATAACATTCTTTATTCTGTAATTTAATGAGTAAAAACCTACAAATAAAGCAGAAATAAATCTTTTCAATATATTTTCATTACAATTCAAATAGATTTATATGTTCAAGAAAATTTTTCTATGACTTTTAAGGAATTTGTTATACTTGAAGTCAGAAGATGGAGCTAAAATTTTGAAGAAGATTAATTAATTAACCCATTACTGGCCATAGTCCTTATTTAAGGACTTCACAATATTTTAGCTCTATTTATTATAATATATAACTATTTTTAGAAAATTTTTATTGATAGCATAGTTTTGAGTGTCTTAATAATTTTTAACACCTTTGGTGAGGTTGGCAATCTTGAACATCACAATTCAAAAAACAAAGAAGAAAATCTTACTGGTAAGCTCCATTTCATTTTTTCTCAAATTGTAATATTAATTTTATCATGAAATTTTTACCCCATTTACTTTATCATAACACACGTTGTTTAGTGCATTAACTTTGATACGAAATCAATCTAAATAAAAAAATATAAATATGTCAGTTATTACAGTGATTGGTGGCAAACTTTAGAGTTACAGTAAATCACAGTAATAGAATTGAACTTTATATGTATGAAACAACGTATTTTAACAAAAAAAATAGCATAATTAAATAGTATCTGGTGCTACATAGCATTTGACCTTCATAGTAGCCAGGTAAGGTACTATAGAAGTAGTTCTTTCAAGCAGTTCATCAGAGGAAAACCAATTCAGTTCGGCTTCAAGCAATGGGTGATGTGTTGTGGAACAAGTGGATACTGTTATCAGATGAATCTGTGTCAAGGAAAATTGAAAAGGTCCATCCAGGAAGAGTTTTGTGACAGTCTAGGTGCAAAGGTTGTTTTAGCTGACTCAACACTTGCAAAATCCAGAAGATCATGAAATATATATTGATAACTTTTTCACGAGTTACAAGATGTTAATGCGTATGAGGTGCTTGGGAATCAGAGTCACTAGAACTGCGTGTGTAAATTGGACTGGCAAATGTCCTCTGACAGATGAGAAAGTCATGAAAAAGGACAAATGTGGAGCATTTGACTATAGATTTGATGAAAAAGAGGAAATTTTATTTGTCAAATGGCATGATAACAGCATGGTTACAATGGGTACAAACCACCAAAGGATCAACCCTCTTGGAACTGCCAAAAGATGGTCTATCAAAAAGAGAAGTGTACCCCAGCCACAGCTCATTGCACAATATAATAAATTCATGGGAGGAGTCCATCATCTTGATTGGTTGATTCAGAAATACTGTATTGGCATTAGGTCTAAGAAGTGGGATTTCAGCTTGTTCACAAACTGTCTTGACATTGCAGTAATAAATGCATGGGTTTTGCATACCATGGTCAATGAAAAACCACTGTCTCTCTTAAATTTTAAGCGGCCCATTACTAGGGCCTACTTATAGCTTCAGTCTGCTTCTGATCCGAAACACACTGGATGCCTGAAGAAGTATTGTTCAAAGGTTGTGCCTGAAGTAAGATTTTTAGCACTCAGGCACACACTTGATAGAACTGAAGGAGGGAAACAGAGAAAGTGTGCATTTTGCGAGAAGAAAGTTAGTAAGCAATGCATGAATGTGGTGATGGTCTGCATATTGGCGAATGTTATGCCAAGTGGCATTCAAATGAATAGTGTAAGAAGTAAAATAAAAGTTCTTTCCAGTATTTCTTTTATTGATCAATGTTTTATACTTATTTTAATTGGGGATTCTTAGTAAAATGTCACTAACAAAAGTTTATAAATAATAAAAATTGAGGTTCAACTGACCATGGTCCTAAAAAAGTACCATATTTCAAAGTTTAATTTTTGTAAGAGAAATGAAAAAATGAGCATTTAATTCAAAATGTTAATGTTGAATGATTTAAAGACAGATTACACTAGGGAACAACATTTTTGTTTCTTGAAAACTATTTGGTGTTTCTTATAGAACTTTTGATGCTGATTCCAAATATGGTTTCAGAGTTTTTCTATCACCCATAGTTTTTGAGAAATTAATATTTCCATTTACTCAGAGTTTTCCCAAAATATTAGTTAAAATTAAGTGTACTAATTTAATTTTACTTTCTTTTTTTTCCAGGTTAACTATATTTAATAGTATTTTTTGCATTAAAAAAATATAGCTATTTAAACAAACAGATTTTTAATAAAAAGAAAGAAATTTTGTTCAAGTTTTGCTCAAATTTTAAAATTTTTCATAATAGAAAAAATTGGTTTTTCATTCCAAAAAGTTTTCCGTGATTTAAATAATTTTCCGCCAGCATGAATCGAAACTGTATTAATCCCAGAGATACATTTTGCTACGTATGTGGAGAACTGACCATAATGGCACAGAGGAAGACGATGACCCCACTTGTGAAGAAGGCTTATGAACTTTATTTTGGATGTAAGGTTGGCGACCAAGACAAATCCTGGGCACCTCATATCTCATGCATTTCTTGTGCTGTCACTCTTAGGGGTTGGATTAAAGGTACTCGCAAATCTATGCCATTTGCCATACCAATGATTTGGAGAGAGCCCAAGGATCACCTAATGGATTGCTATTTTTGTATGACTAACGTTTCAGGATTCTCTGCCAAAAATAAACATAAAATTCAATACCCAAATCTTGCATCTGCCATGAGACCAGTACTACATGACGATGATAACCCAATTCCAACTCCCCCAAAGTCATGGACACTGGATGAAGAGTCTGAAGTTGAACCAATGGAAATTGATGACACTAAAGATACAGACTTTCAGCAACCTGAATCAAATAAACCACGTATGATAACGCAGGTTATGCTGAATGATCTCGTGAGAGATTTGGACCTTCCAAAAAAGAAAGCGGAATTATTGGGCTCCAGGTTACGTGAATGGAATTTGCTGGCAAAAGATACAAGTATATCGGCATTCCGCACTTGCCAAAAAGATCTGATGCAGTATTTCTCCTCATCAGGTGGTTTATGCTACTGTAATAATGTAAATGGACTGCTGTTAGCTCTCGGTCATGAGCACAAATCTGAAGATTGGCATTTATTTATTGACTCTTCGAAGCTAAGCCTCAAGGTTGTACTACTTCACAATGGAAATAAATACCCTTCCATTCCTGTAGGTCACGCTGTCCACATGAAGGAATCTTACGAAAATATGAAACTCCATCCTTCAGCAGATTAATTATGACCAGTTTCGTTGGTATATATGTGGGGATTTAAAAGTCGTCGCGCTTCTTCTGGGAATCCAGCTCGGTTATACGAAGTTCTGCTGCTTCTTTTGTGAATGGGACAGCAGAGCCAGAGATTTGCATTATTTTGTAAAGGATTGGCCACTTCGTAAAAAATGTATCCCAGGACTGAAGAATGTGTCTCATGAACCCTTAGTTGACCCCAAGAAAATATACTTACTGCCACTTCACATCAAACTTGGCATCATGAAAAATTTTGTCAAAGCAATGAACAAGGAAGATGAGGCATTCAAATATTTGAAGAAAAAGTTTTCACGACTTAGCGATGCAAAGATAAAAGAAGGATCTTTGTTGGTCCCCAAATCAGAGAGCTCATGAAAGATCAAAAGTTTGATGATGCCTTGAGAGGAAAAGAAAAAGTGGCATGGGAGGCCATGAAGAATGTTGTCACAAATTTTCTAGGGAACATCAAAGCCTCTAACTATGAAAAAATAGTGCAGGACATGATTGAAGCACATAGGTTATTGGGATGTAATATGTCACTAAAAATCCATTTCTTGCACTCCCATTTAGATTTCTTCCCTGAAAACCTCGGTGACATAAGTGATGAGCATGGAGAAAGGTTCCACCAAGATATAGCTACTATGGAGAAACGCTACCAAGGGAGGTGGAATCCGGAAATGTTAGCTGATTACTGCTGGACATTGATGCGAGAAGCTCCTAATGAAAACTACAAGAGAAAATCAGTGACAAAGAAGTTTTAAGAAGAATATTTTAAATGCCAATCTGCCACTAATATAATTTTTATGAAGTATTTTTACTAACTTCTATACACTTTTTGAATAAATATTAAAATATAAATTTCTCAGTAACCTTGGGCGATAGAGAAATTCTACGGCTATATTTGGAATCAGCGGAAAAAATCCTATAAGACCAACCTGTTCATGTCCAAGAAACAAAAAAAAAGTTAAAATTTGTTCCCCAGTATTATTAAGGAAAAAAGTTAAGAATCTGGATGTTAATGGGTTAAAAGTTCAGAAAAATATTGACAGAAAGAACAATCTTGTTTTGTATGAAGTTCCTGAGCAAATTAGAGATGATTTAAACCTTAACATAAGATCAGAAAAAATAAAGCAGGACAAAATGTTGTTTTTTATTGAGTTGTGTTCAGAAATAGAGGTTGATTGCCTTGGAAGATGATATTGTTAATATTAAATGAATTGGAAGATTTAATAAAAACTCGGATAACAGTGAATCTGTTAAGCCTAGACCCAGGGGCATCCACAGGATCAATTAAGTAAGGGGGCACTTCCAAGTATGGGGGGGGAAGCACAAGTATTTGCACCAGAGGTGAGGGGGGTCTGGGGGCATGCTCCCCCTGGAAATTTTTGAAATTTACATTGTCTGGGACAGCATTTCCTTCCTTCTGGAGGGCTTCAAATACTGAAAAATAAAATTTTTTTTAGACATCCTTTGTATGTCCATGATATTAGGGTGAATTTTTGAATTTGAAGGGTTTGAAATTTTTGAAATTTATGTTGTCTGGGACAGCATTTCCTGCCTTCTGAAAAATAAGGATTTTTTTAGATACCCTTTGTATGTCCACACTATTAGGGTGAAACCAGATACACAATAACTTGGTAGATATACAAGTTTATTATTCTTAAATATGGGAAATTATACAATATTAATAATATATATAGTAACCAAATACTATCTTCAAATATTATGACTGGATTTTGGGTTTATGATAAAATCTATCTGTAAGCAGTTGATGAAAAAATGAGGGGGCTTGGCCCCCTAATGCCCCCTCGTGTGGACGCCCCTGCCTAGACCAGTAGTTGTAACCACAAGGAGAAGGGTGAAAGATGGGTCATTCCACATCAAGTGGACCTGTGGTCCCCACCTCACCATGTCAGATTTTGTTCTAACTTTGCTCACAGATTCCTTTAAGCCTTAAAGGAAGTTCTGCAATGTTTTAGTTCCATATCTTTTGTGGTTCTGTCGCTAGGGCTCCAAGAGCATGGGCTACTTTGTCTATTACATTGAGCACCGAATTATTTGTGCCATTTTTAGCTAGTCAGCATTCCACAATAACAAATCCTTCTGCTCTGAAAATTTGCTCCTAGGATCAAAATTTACTGTAGATTTCAAAACTCACATTGCTAGAGCTCTAGGAAGTATAGATTTTCCATAAAATATCCCCAAAGTAGGCTTCAAATTACATTTTGATTCCTGGGAAGCCACTTTTAGAAAATTATAGCTCTGGATCTACTTGACTCTGTGAGCTTTTGTTAGAAACCAAGAAAGTACTGCCAATATGCTACAAAATGTTTCAATCCGGATCTTCCTACCTGTTCTAGTTGCTGAGATATAAGGCATCAAAAATGGCTAAAATTAATTTGTGACAAAAATGTCCCATCTTTAAAGCTCAAAATGATCATGTGGGACAGCTCGCACCATACTCTAACAAAACCAATGAAAAGAGCATGTCCTGAAATACTAGGGCCTAGTTTTTTATTTTGGTGTCTTGCTTTTTTGTAGGTCTAGTAGAGCTTTGAAATTTTGTTCTGGGTGATGTTTCTAGCATTATAATTGTTAATTTATTTGCACTCCTGCATTGGTCCATGGTGGCTAAGCCACTGCCAATTTATCTAATTGATAACTACTAAAGATAAAGATAATTTATTAATATAAAGGAGTCTGTTTCAGTTTTTCAAGAAATTGGCAACCCCATCGCCAAGGGGCCATGGCTGATAGCTGTGCAGGTCCAGCCACAGGTCCCACCCACCCACCAATTCATCTTTCCTTGACTTTCTAACTGGATCCAGAACTGTGCAACTCCTTTTCAAAGCTTTCAAACAAATTTTCTATAGTAGACAAGGTATTCCCTGACAGCATGTTCCCTCTTCCCATGGCACTCGGTGTAGGAGCAGGAATAGTTGTCAAGATATGCTGCTCTGGAACCCAACAAGTGTCTTTTCTAGATGGCCACTGAAACTGTCTTGCTGGCCCATGAGGGTGCATAAATGTAATTGATGCATCTTTTTCTTCCTCACAGACTTTACAAATGTTTCCAAACTACCACAAATCATCATAAATGCATGCCACATATTGGCCTGGTTGCAGTTTCAACTGTCGTTGATCAATGTCACTGTATATTCCAACATTGGCCACAAAATAACATGTAGATCTTGAAACTTGGCTAACTTGAATCTGTTTATCATTTACTGGAACAAAATGATGATTTTCTCGAGTTCCAGCTTACTGTATGCCCATTGCCCATGATTAAATCTTATTTCCTGTGCTTCTCTCTCTGCTTCTATTTCATCAGTTGAAACAAAAAAGAATGTAATTCCATGCACATCTTTTTGGCAAAATTCAAAAAGATCGGTAGGTGTGAGAATCTGACCAGTTACTGGTCTTTACAAGCTGGCACAAGCTGCCAATCTTTTCACAGTGCCCCCTACACCATCACATGCTGATTTTCCAGCAAAAAAGTTCCATTCTGCTGTTATCCCACCAAAATCTTTGCTGTACCAACAAAGGTTCATGAAATTTTTGTAGTTTTTGTACTGGCCTGCAGCACCATCACTGAAGTAATGAATGTGCTTGATTACTTCAAAATTTTCTTTCAGAAATCCAATCAACTTCTTCAGAAAGACATGTACTACAACAGTATCATGCTTCAGACAGTCACTGATGACACAAAAACATTCACTTCTAATTTCATCTGAAACTTTGTGATAAATGCAGTGTTGCTTGGCTGTTGTCCCAGTGAAAACCTTGCACTGCATCTTGTACCACAAAAGAATAGTTCTCTGCAAAATCCATTAAGATTATTGCTTCTTCAGGTTTTATTTCCTCCTTTAGGGACTTCAGGTGAGCACTTTGGTGATTTGAAACGTAATGATGACCACAAAGGAAGATAATTTTTGAAGTCAGTTCTGTGATAAAATCCTCTACTGACAACTGTTTCATAATCAAGGTGTCCCTGTCAGTGTGAACCCATTGTTTATATTCAATCATTTCTTGTGGATCCATTTCTGCTTGTTCTGTAAAAATAGCTGAAAGGTGATCTTCTAGTGCTGATGCTCTAGGGCACAGTTCACACCATTGTAACATACAGTCTTTTGACTCCAAATTGCAAACACATTTTTGCATCAGCATCTTGTAATCCTCATGAATATCAGCTCCAGCCAACATCAGTTTCACATTTTGGTGAATTGTACATAACAACACACTGTGTACCCCTGCTACACCAACTGTCACACACCTTTGGTCGAAGTTCACAGAACTTAGAGAAGCCAATTTCAGGGCCATTTCGACCTTTGTAAGCAATGTACATTTCTTTCAAATTGCTGAGCAGCAGTCTTTTTTGTTTTTGAAGCTTTTTCCATCAATCCTGACAGATACCCAATGTTTCTTCCCTGGGCATATCTGGCTGAATTCATCATCTTCATAAAATTTTTGAACTTTTACTACTACTTCCTCAGGCAGTGTTTTTCCTTTCTTTTTTCCTGGTATTGCAAGAATACCTGACTCTGCTTTCAACTTCCTGGCTGTTTTAACCATTCAAAGAGAAACTAAATTCTTCTGCTGTTTGTTGTATAGATCAGCTGTTAGGCTCCAGAGTTAGAATCTGCAGTTTCCTTTCTTTGTCTGATAATTCCATTTGGCTTTTCAATTCTTCCAACAGTATTTCATAATCTTCACAATTTCTGCACCTCTGCTGACTTGTGCTAGCTTCCGTTTCACCCACATCAATTCCTGTAAGAGCTGCCATTTTCCAATCAATAGCTTCTTGTGCTTGTCTTGTCTTTCTTTTGACATATCCTGGTAAATCTCTCTCGCTCACTTTTTGAGGCTTTACAGGGGAAATGTCAAGTGCTGAACAGCTGGTGTCTAGTTTCTGCTTTTGTGCTTCTGGTGGATCAAATGATTCACTTGATGATGTTGAACTGATTATTTGTATTTCAGCCCTCTGTTTCCTGCAATCAGGACAAAGTTTCTCTCCAGGCTTGATGTCTTTGCCAGTCTCTTCCTTCAACAGTTGAGCTGTTGCAATGTCAATTTGCTCAGTGATTTTTTGGGTAATGTTGATTTATGATATTCAAATGGGTTGCAACAGTGCTTCTGCAGACTCTCATATCTGGTCAAAAGAAGCTGTTTATGGTGCAAGCATATGCATGCATCTTCCTTAAATTGGACTTCTTCTATTCCTATTTGAAGAAAAAGTAGTTGTCTTTCCTGAACTGTCAGCTCTGTGAACAGTTTCAAACCACATTTTCTGGAATATGTTTTCAGGTGACACTCTGTTCCCTCTTTATTTCCAATAGTACAAGCTTCCAGTTTTTTGTTTCCATGGGTTCTCCCACATGAACACTACTAGTATCTGATGATTTGGCCATTTTTATTTTTGATCTGAAAACAATAGTCATGTATTACATGTTGTTGAACATAAATAAAAATATTATGTATAGCCTATATAATCAGTAACAAGAACAAAAGAAAAAAAAAAAATTTTGCTAATGAAATAATAATTATAATGCTAGAAACATCACCCAGAACAAAATTTCAAAGCTCTACTAGACCTACAAAAAAGCAAGACACCAAAATAAAAAACTAGGCCCTAGTATTTCAGGACATGCTCTTTTCATTGGTTTTTTGTTAGAGTATGGTGCAAGCTGTCCCACATGATCATTTTGAGCTTTAAAGATGGGACATTTTTGTCACATAAATTAATTTTGGTCATTTTTGATGCCTTATATCTCAGCAACTAGAACAGATAGGAAGATCTGGATTGAAACATTTTGTAGCATATTGGCAGTACTTTCTTGGTTTCTAACAAAAGCTCAGAGTCAAGTAGATCCAGAGCTATAATTTTCTAAAAGTGGCTTCCCAGGAATCAAAATGTAATTTGAAGCCTACTTTGGGGATATTTTATGGAAAATCTATACTTCCTAGAGCTCTAGCAATGCGAGTTTTGAAATCTACAGTAAATTTTGACCCTAGGAGCAAATTTTCAGAGCAGAAGGATTTGTTACTGTGGAATGCTGACTAGCTAAAAATGGCACAAATAATTTGGTGCTCAATGTGATGGACAAAGTAGCCCATGCTTTTGGAGCCCTAGTGACAGAACCACAAGAGATATGGAACTAACGCTTTGCAAAACTTCCTTTAAGGCTTAAAGGAATCTGTGAGCAAAGTTAGAACAAAATCTGACATGGTGAGGTGGGGCACTTTTCCAAAATTGGTCCACTTGACGTGGAATGACCCAGATGAAGTACTCAAAAATGCCTACAAGTTGAAGGGAGTAAAATCTGAAATGATAAAAAAAATTGGAATCTCCCATGATATGAATAAGGAGGAAAGATTAGTTGATAAAGAACTTAGGCAGCAAGCTAAGAGTAAAAATGAATTAGAAAGGGATTCGGGGAAACTACTATGTAGTGAGGGACGACCCATGGGGAAGACACATTGTAAAAGTGAAGGAGAGAGAGGAGGGAGATATAATATAGGTAATGAATGAGCAACAGGTTGAATCTAGGAAGGGGTCATCTAATGACAAGTTAAATTGTATAGATTCTTATATAAAGAAAAGTAATTTTGCCAATGTCAATAAGTGTATTAAAATTATGTTTACTAACATAGATGTACTGATACCTGAAAAAGTTATGGAACTTGAATTAAAATTGTCTCAATCTGAGGAAAATTTGGATATGGTAGCTATTCAGGAAGTTAAACCTAAGCATTTTCGCTATGAAAGGATATTAATGGAATATAAGAGTAGGAATTATGAATTAATTGATAAAAATTTATCAAGTGGAGGTGAAGGTAGGGTGTTACTATTTTGTGAGGAGAGGTTTAGCATTCAGTATTGAGGAGTTGAAATCAAATTTCTGAGAGTATATCTAAAGGTGAAGGGTGTCAAAGAATCACTGGTACTTGTGTCAATCTATCAAAGTCCTAATAGTGATGGAGGAAATGATGTAAAACTGCTGGATTTATTTCAGGAGATGGCTGATATGAATGTAAGATATAAACTAATATTCGGGGATTTTAAGATGCCTAATATTGATTGGAATAATAACCCAACTTCTGCTAATATTGATGACATTGAGTACAAATTTATTGAAAAAACTAAGGATTACTTTTTAGTTCAGCATATAAGATCTGTAACTAGATTTAGGGGTGTAAGTATTGGAAATACATTGGATTTGTTATTTAGCAGTGATGAGAGTGTTGTGGAAGACTTAAGGATAAGAGATCCAATAGGAAAAAGTGACCATGCCTATATTGTTTTTAATCGTAATTTAACTGTGGAAAAATCAAATTCTAGAAAGGTGGTGTATTTGTATGAGAGAGCAGATTATGATGAATTAAGATGGAGGCTAGATACTGATTGGAAGGAGTTTTTAAACTCTGAGAATATCGAGGTTAATTGGGATAAATTCAAGCATAAGTTACAGAAGGTTGTAGATGATTGTGTTCCCAGGAGATCTGTGGAGATGAACCAATGGAGGAAAAGGACAAATGAGAATTTACCCATGAATAGGACATTGTGGTCTAAAATAAAACAAAAAGCAAAGGTTATTGGAAGGTTTAAAGAATGGGAGAGGGAGAGTGGGCACAGAGGATCAGAAATATTATAAAGTAATGGATGAATACAGAAGATTAAATAATCAAATCAGGAGGGAGACCAAAAATGAAATGAAATTGACAGAAAAGAGAATTGCACAAAATGTGAAAGAAAATCCAAAAATGTTTTGGAAATATGTCCAGTCAAGGACAAGAGTTAGACCAACTATTCCAGAGTTATACAGGAATGAAAGTAAGACAGAAAAAACTGGTGGTGAACAAGAAAAAGTGAATGTTCTGTCAGGTCACTTTGGGGATGTTTTTGTTAGAGAACCAGAAGGGGAACCTCCTAGGGTTGAAACTAAGTGAGTGCCTGTTATGAGACCCATCACAGTGACCAGATAAGGAAACTTAAAAAGGAAAAGTCTCCAGGACCAGATGAGATACGTCCGAGGATACTTATGGAGGGGGTTGAGCAACTGGTGTTACCTCTGCAGATTTTATTTGAGCAGTCACTCAATAGTGGGCATATTCCAGTAGATTGGAGAATAGCCAATGTTACAGCAATTTTTAAGAAGGGTAATTGTTGTGACCCAGAAAATTATAGACCTGCAAGTCTCGCAAGTCAAGTATAGTGTGTAAGTTATTGGAGACAATTGTTCGAGAGGAAATCATTGCTCATATGAAAAGACAGTTTGTTTAGTAAGAAGCAGTTTGGTTTTTTGACAGGGAGGTTGACAATACTTCAGCTCATTTGGGTATTAGAGAAATGGACAAGTATGTTGGATGAAGGTAGTGCTGTAGAATGTAGATGTTGCATATTGTGATTTTATGAAGGCTTTTGACAGGGTGCCTCGTTCAAGATTGCTGGAGAAAATTAAAAGTTATAACATCGATGATAAATGTGTTTCATAGATAATGTCATTTTTAAGTGAAAGAAAATTTAGAGTAATTGTGAATGGGTTGACATCAGAATGGAAGATGGTCTATAGTGGTGTGCCTCAAGGGTCAGTACTGGGGCCACTCTTGTTTGTTATATACATAAATGACTTACCAGAAGTTTTAAAAAAATGGCAGTGACATATATCTGTATGCAGATGATACTAAGGTATTTAGAAGAGCGAGAGAGAGAACCAAGATTGCGTAGAGTTTCAGGAAGGTTTGACTGAATTGAGGAAATGGTCAGAAAAATGGTTATTAAAATTTCACCCACAAAAATGTAAATATATGAGGATTGGTCAGGTGAATTTAGAGAAGCCTGATTATGTTATGGATGAGGTGCAGTTTGAGAAGGATATTGGTGTTGTAATAGACAATAGATTGAGCTTTTCACAACATTTTACTGAAAAGGTCAATAAAGCCAATAGTATAATGGGGCATATTAGAAGAACTTTCAATGCTTTGGATGAGGAAAATTTTAAACTGTTATATACACCACTTGTGAGGCCCCACCTTGAATATGCCAACCAAGTCTGGTGCCTCTATCTAATTAAGGACATAAGAGCTGATTGAGAATGTTCAGAGGAGAGCTACCAAGATGGTACCATCATTGAAGGACCTAACTTATCAAGCTAGATTGAAAAAACTTGATTTGCCTTCCCTGGCATATAGAAGGTCACAGGGGGATATGATAGAAACTTTCAAAATTCTGTGTGATGTGTATGATGGTGAGGTGTGCCAGGGGATTTTCTCATTAATTGAGGAATTTTCAATGAGAGGGCATGAGAAAAAAATATTTGGAGAGAACCAGGCTGAATATAAGGAAGCAGTCATTCTGTATCTGGATAGTGAATAATTGGAATGCCTTGCCATCACAGGTGATAGAATCTAAGTCAGTTGAGGAGTTTGAAAGGAAGTTGGGTAGAGTATGGAGAAATCAGGATCAGAAATACTGCTACAGAGCTCCCATTCAGTGTTGTCCTGGTGTGGGCACTGGCGCTGTTCTGAGACCAGCATTGAGTAGTGTTGATTTAGAGCTGGAGAGACAGGCTGATTAAGCCTCTTCCAGATGATCTTCTGTGAGTATAATATAATTAGTAAAGCAATGTATACTACAATATTTAATATGCTATGATGATTTCAATATTATTTATATTTCAATATTAGGATAATAATTTTAATATTATTCACAATGTTTAATTGTTAAGTATTATTTTAATAAATTTTTTCTAATTTTGTTTGTTGTAACAGTTGAAGAAATCGTTTCAATTTGAAAAAAATTTGGTCTTAAAAAAAAAAACTCGGAAAATCTTTTGTCCCACATGGGCATTTGAAAAATCTGGCAACTCTAGGTTCAGTTCATAGATTTATGGGATAATTTTTATGAAAGGAGGGAGCTTTACAGTAAGGATCGATTGCACCATAGTGGAAGGGGAACTGCTTTGTATGGGAGGCTTCTGAAGGAAAATGTGAGTTCTTTGGGGTTTTGAAAGATCACTTTAGATCAACAGAGGGCATAAAGCATTAGGTATTGGTAAAGTAAACACTGTTAGTCTTAAATATAGATATGTCAAGAATAGGCAGTGTTGGGCACTAAAGCGTTAATCCGATAACAGTTAATTAACGGTTAACTTTTTTTAATGGACTATTAACGGAAGTTAATTTCCATTTATCGTTATCGGACCAGTTAACTTCCGATAACTCGATATTTAGTCTGTTAAAGTCCATTAACACGTTAACTGCGAGGAGTCATTCATGGAAGATCACCGCTCCGCGAATGAATTCAAACCGCCATAACTTCAGTCTGCTTCCAGATCTTGTAAGGGGAGGTTGGGGAGGCCCAAGAGGTCAAGACTGGCAGTTGGGCCTAACTTTGAGAAGTTGGTCTTTCTGAAGGGCAACCAGCACATTGTGTCATAGTCTTTAATAAATGTGCCTAAAATTTAATTTTACCTTTCAGTTCCCACCATAATAATTCTCTGGTAAATTAAAATTTAGTTAATGGTTAGTGGTTACAAGGGTTTCAAAACATGTAATCAGTACATTTTTTATTAAAAATTAAAAAAAAAAGTTAAGCAAAAAAGTTGCAAAACTTGATAAAAATAGTTAAATACCTATTTATTGTTGGATTTTGCATAAATAAACATTTTCTATGGGTTTTAAAGCTTTTTTCCTTAATTTTTTTAAATGTTGGTAAAGAAATAGTTATCATTAATGGATTATCGTTAACTTCCATTAACTTTGTAGTAAAATTATCGGAGTTAAAAATTAGGGTTAACGGATTATCATTATCGAAGTTAACTTTTTGGTTAACGGTGCCCACCACTGAGAATAGGCATATCAACTGTCTAGCTGAAGGTAGAAAATTGGTTAAAACTGAGGGGTTGAAGTTTTTTTTATACAAATGCACGTAGTCTTAGGAATAAGAAAAATTAATTATTTAGTTATATGATTAGTAAAAATCTGGATATAGTCTGCATTAGTGAGACTTGGATTAGTGAGGCAGCATTCAATGACACAAGAGCCGAGTATGAGTTAAATAGTTATACAATGTATGTTTACCAGAGAATAGATAGGCAGGATCTTATACATTAAGAATGATTTAACTTCAGTTCAGAATGATAGTATTAAATTAGACAATAGGGTAGAATCAATATGGGTTGATATCTGTGTTTCAAGCAGAGTATATATTCGGATAGGTGCATTTTACAGACCTCCAAACCAAACACAGAAAGTTGATGACATTATGGTTCAAGAAATAAATAAAGGTTGTAGTGCTAGAACATTAATTATGAGAAATTTCAACCTGCCTCATATAGACTGGAGCCTTTTAGAGGGAAATAATAGGGAAGGTAACTTCTTCATTGACTGCTATAATGACTTTCCTAGCACAATTTGTAGACAAACCAACTAGGGATCAAGCAATCTTAGATCTGGTTCTTTCCAGTGATCATGAACTTATTAAGGAACCTGCAGTAGGAGTCATTAGAAAATAGTGAGCATTGCATCATACATTTTAAGATAGAATTAAATGTTGATAGGGATCTAGTCAACAATGACCATCTAGTCCAGGGGTTCTTAACCTTTTTAGACTGCGATCCAAATTCTGGTCTTGGGGCTAGCTCGGTGACCAATGCCTTCAAACAGTTCACTCGTACTAGATAATAAAATAAATAATTAATGGTAAAATGATTAGGGATAACATAAATAAATGATAATTTAATGACCCAAGTTTGGATCACAACCCAGAGGTTAAGAACCCCTAATCTAGTCCCTTCTCAAAGGGTGACTAATTGACTATAGTAGATTTAGGAAGTTGTTTGGTTCAGTAAAGTGGGATAATGAATTTGCCAATGAAAATGCTATTGAGATGTGGTCTAGATTCAAAGAAATTTTAGAGGATGTACAATGTAGGCGTATTCCTTTCAGAAGTGTCAGTAATAACAAGATTAGGAAACCTTTGTGGTAGAATAGGGAAATAGCCAAAATGATTAAAAATAAAAAAAGGGCATTTAGAGAATTTAAAGGCAGTGATTGTATTTTGGACTTGGATAATTATAGGCAGTTAAGAAATAAGCTAAATAGTTTGATTAGGAAGAGTAAAAGGCATAGCAAAATAAATCTAGCTAGAAATAGCAATAAAGATTGAAAGAAATTCTTTAGTTTTTATAAATATAATAATATAAAGCATGATAGGATTATCCCAATAGAACATGATGATAGGATGTTTAAAAAAGATCAGGATATTGTCAGAGGTGTACCAAAGGGGAGGGTAACAGGGGTGATTGCCCCCCCCCCCCCTCCTTGAGCTAATAAATTATTATTTTCCCAGTAAAATTGCTAGGTTACAACAGGATGAGAATGAAAGTTAAAAAATTTCAGTGCCTTTAGCACTAGCTCTTGCCTCCCCTACTACTAAAAATCTAAAATGGCTTAGGATCCCAAAAACTCTTAATCCAGCCCTGAGAATAATTTTCTTTTAGAAAGGTAACAGTCCAAGGAAATGCTTAATCTCGAAATTAGCACTTTTTTTATTCTTATGTTAATACAAATCTGAGCGTCCTAATTGTGGTTTGCATTGAATATTATGTTACTAATCAGATTTTTATCATAATTTTTATATTTTTTATAACATAATTTTTATATTTTTATTCATAATGTGTCTTAGCAGTACTAGCTAGTTAATCATCTCTAACTGAATAATAAGCTCATCATGAATGTACCTAAAAATTATTTATCTCTATTTCAATTATACTTCTACAATTAGTGCCAAGCTTCCCCCCCCGCAAATTTGGTAGTGTTAATGATTATTTTAGCTCTGTTTTTACTGAAGAAAATTTAAATAACTTTGATTTTAATCCTTTAGATCCTGTAAATTCAGACATTCTTGATCATATTCATTTAAGGAAGGAGGATGTTAGGTAAGTGATTCATATATTAAAGTCAAATAAGTGCTGCACCTGATAATATATATCCTAGGATTCTCAGAGAAGGGGAGGAAAGCTTATCTGAGGCACTATTTTGTTTGCTAGGTCAATTATGTAGAAGTACCAGATGAATGGAAAAAAGTTAATGTAGTACCGATTTACAAAAAAGGGTAGTAAGAAGGAGGTAGGAAATTATAGGCCTGTTAGTTTGACATTGGTAGGAAAGATTTACCTTGAAGTGCTTCTGCTTCAAGGGTGCACTGCTCCCACAAAGTCCACGCAGTGCCTCCTGAGGTGGTGCCATGATGTAATCACCACTGTTCTTTTCTCTTGCCTGCCATACAATTTGGTCCACTATTGAATTTGTGAGGGCTGGTCTGGCAGAGGAATACCCTGGCACTGTGGGTTGGTTGGGTATGTTGGCTAAAAACATGTCCAAATGTTTTTTAAAAGTATCTACTGGGACTGCACTTATATCTCTAAGGTACTGAGGCAAGGAGTTAAACAGGTGAGAACCCTGCCGAGAGATACTATTATAATGAAGGGTTTGAATCCTCCTCAGGCTGTTTGGTGGGAGGTGATGTTTTTGACATTCTGCCAGTTCTTGTTGAGGTGGGCACAATTGGTTCGGTATTGGGGGCAACTAAAAGCCCTTCTAGAATTTTCAAGATGTAGATCAGGATATATCTCTCAAACCTTCTCTCTGTGGAATAAAGGTCAAAGTCTCTGAGCCTATCCCAGTAGTTTAATTTGTTTTTACTCACCTATTGCTCATCAGGTTGTTTAATATATGAAGTAAAGGTTCTTTGTAGCCCCTCAATTTTTTGCAATTCATTCTGTTTGTGGGGAAACCATAATTGAGAGCAGTAGTCAGTGTGTGGAAGAACAAGTGATTTCCACAGGGCAAGCATGGTTATACCGTCTCTAGTTCTGAATCTCCTCTGTACAGGGTGTACATAAAGTCAGGATCTATTTTTGTGAAATAATTATTTTTTTCTATTTTTCTTTTCAGAAGCCCTTAGAATGAATACAGAAGAGCGTGTGGCAATAGTAATTTGGCGATTCGAGGGAAAGAAATACAATGACATCAGAGAGAAGTTTAGAAGATTTCATAAGCCAGGGCCAATAGACAAGACAATACAAAAATTGGTGAACAAATTTAAATGAACGGGATCTGTAAATGATGAAGCAAGATCAGGACAACCGTGTATGTCAGATCTTACCATGAATGCAGTACGCAGAATTATCACTGAGGAGCCACGTACGTCTGTTTGTGCTGCATCACACAGACTCAGCCTCCCGATGTCATCTGTGCACAAAATTCTGAAAGTTAATTTGCAGAAGAAAAGCTATCATTTGCAGGTTTTACATGATTTACATGAGGAAGATTTCCCTCGATGAAGTGCTGTGTGTGCTGATCTCGTAGAACAAATCTGGAGTGATAATTTAATGGACAACATTCTCTTTAGTGATGAAGCCACTTTCCATACGTGTGTAAAAGTAAATTGCCATAACTGTCGAATTTGGGCAGATGAAAGACTGAATGATTTCGTCCAAAATTGGGAAAGAGACTCACCTAAAGTTAATGTCTGGATGGGTTTAACAAAATCTAAGGTTTATGGTCCTTTTTTCTTTGCTGAAGCTACAGTTACGGGGCTTATTTATCTGGACATGTTGCAGCAATTCCTTGAACCTCAGCTGATTGGGGATAGGATTGTTAGTACCGTCATCTATCAACATGATGGTGCTCCTTGTCACTATGCCAAAATTGTTCAGGATTATCTAAATGGACGTTTTCCAAATCGCTGGATCGGACGCGGAAGCAACAGACCTTGGCCAGCGAGATCACCAGATTTAACCCCTTTAGATTTCTTTGCATGGGGCTTTATCAAATCGCACGTCTATCAGACAAAGATTACGAGTCTTGAAAACTTATGTACACGTATACGAACTGCTGCAGATAACATAACCCCGCAAATGCTCCAGATAACATAACCCCGCAAATGCTCCAGAATGTGTTTAGAAATGCTGCAGAACGATTTGAGCTGTGCAGGGATACTGATGGGTGTCACGTCGAATCCTACTCTTAATTATTTAATAAATGTTACCACTTTATCATTTTATGATTGAATTCCATATAATTTCCAAGTGCTTCACAAAAATAGATCCTGACTTTATGTACACCCTGTATATATCCTATTAGTTGTTTGCATGATGAGGTTTTTTTTTGTCTGTGCCTGTTGAATGTTGCAGCTTCAGATAATATAACCCCTAGATCCCTTACATGATCAGTTTGTACAATATCTTTTCCTGTAGGTCCAGTGTAGTTGAATTGTTCTTTTAGGCATTTATTTGGTCCATACTTAGTTCAAATTTGTCTTCATTGAAGGCTATATTGTTTGCATCTGTTCATGCATATATAGTTTGTAGATCTTTTTGTAGCTCTACACAGTCTTCTTTTTCTGTAATTGGTCTTAGTATTCTGGTATCATCCGCGAATGACTGGAGAGAGCTTCCTAGGTTAGTTTTTATTGTTTAGCATTATAATGAATAGAATTGGTCCCAGTACTGTACCTTGCGTCATTCTACTAATCACTTCTTTTTCTGTAGATCTTGCTCCATTTACAATTATTTGTTTTCTGTCAGAGAAAGGCATGGATCCCTTTTCCTATTTTTCCCCAAATTCCGAGTTCTTTTAGTTTATGGAATAATATTCCATGGTCAACCTTGTCAAAAGCTTTTGCAAAGTCTAGATAGATGACATCAGCATTGTGGTTTTCTCCCAAATATTGTAGGATTGTGTTGCAATGGTCTATAAGTTCAGTAAGGCAGGATCTCTTTTGTCTGAAGTAGTGATGTTAAAAAAACGTTTTTTTTTATGTCCATGTTGTTGTTTTTGTTTTTTTTGTCGTTTTATTTTTTTTATATTTTTTTTTTGTTGTTTTTGTTTTTTTTGTTTTTTTTAATAATTAATATAGATATTGCCAATTTAATTATAAGGTATACTTTTGCAATGATATATATTATAAAAATAAATAAATAAATAATAAAATAGGCCATATGGTACCAGTATAGAATGTCCTTTTCAGCCTATTTACAGAAAAAAACTGGCCTCTTTCTTGCACTGAAAGTCTTGTATCTTAGATCCATTAAACTTGCGAGAACACTGGCTGGGAGCTGACTGCCCATTGTCCAACCTTTCCAGGACTCTCCCATCCATGCCTCGGATTTTGAATCTCCCACTTAACTATCCTTTAGACCCGCGATGACATATTTTCCCCCGAGACCATCCATATACAGTATATACATACACATACACCCATATACATATATACCAATATATACATAAATACTTATATACATATTTATATCTATTATATACCCCATACACACGCATACATCCAGAATTCCAGATACATACGCACGCATACTCACATATATACCTACACAAACTCATACACCTCTATTTCGCCCTTTCATTACCTCCGAAATCATTTAGCACATCCAGTAATATCCATACAGCCAAAAGAAACCGATTAAGCACAGACAGAGCAGCAAAGCTAGTATTTATATCCCAAAATGCAAAATTCCAAGAAAGTGAAGTAAAACATGGTGCTACATTGGTTTCGTCAACATCCAAATCTGCAATAAGTACCAGTACCTATGATATTGAAACTATATGCTCTAATCAATCTAGTGATAATGATTCTTCAATGGAAATAGAATCAGATAATGAAAGTTAAACAGCATTAGGTTAACACAAAGGTTAAAGAAAGAGATGAATATTTTTATTTTTTTTATTTTTCTATTTGGAATATATATATATATATATATATATATATATATATATATATATATATATATATATATATATATATATATATATATATACACTGGTATTCTTGCCAATCACAATTATATATATTGTTTTATACCAGTATTATGTATTTTTTATTATGTATATTATACCAGTACCTGTGATATTGAAACTAGCATATATGCTCTACCCAATCTAGTGATGATTCTTCCATGGAAATGAAGGTTAAACAACATTAGGTTAACAAAAAGGTTCAAAAAAGGTGAATATTTTTTTTTCTATCTGGAATATATATACTGGTACTCTTGCCAATCACAATTATGTATATTGTTTGAAACAAGGAAGAATGTTTTATATTCTAGTTAAAAAATATATATACATATAAAAAATGAGGGTTTGTTTTTCCTTTCTATTATATACTTTTTGCGTGATTCAGTTTTTCTAAAAGATGACTATATATGTATACTAGGTATAACTGTATAAGCATGGTAGTATAGTAAATTATAGGTAATACTAATATTAGATTAAAGGAAGAAAAATATGGAATAAGTTTAAAACAATAAAAAACAAAAAAACAGACTATCTTCGTTTTAAACAAAAAAAACAACAAAAAAAATGACACAATAAAAAATGACTTACATCACTAGTCTGAAGCCATGTTGAAAGTCTTCTAAGAGATGTTCATTTTCTATAAAATTGACAGTGTGGCTTTTCAAGACTTTCTAGAAAAAATTATAAAGAATAATATTCAAGGTCATTTGGAGAATTTTAATCTTATTTCAAGTTCACAATTGTAACTGGTAGTTTGTGTTGGTGGGTGGTTAGTTTCTCATTTATTTGTTTCACCAGAGTTTATGATGATGATTTCATACATCCAATTTGAGCCCATGATTTTAAGCTATCTACCTCTTATTAGAAAGGGAAAAGGAAATACAGTGGGAACCAAGAGCTCGTGCAACTCGAATCTGTGTTGTGTGGTATCAGTTGCACTATCTCCTATTTCTAGAAATTCTTTTGACATGCAGATGGTTGACAAAAGTAATTAGGTACATCTTTTTCTTTCCAATCTTTTTGTTTGATTACGAATGAATAAATAAATAAATTTATTGAATAACTACAGTAAACTTGCAACTTATGCAGATTTTTCTTATGTGGTTTCAACTATACACAGGTTATAATTTTACAATTTCAGTGCTTTAAGGCAGTGTACACATGTCTCACCTTCGTCCGCATTCGCAATGCCATGGAGGATGGCACTAACAAGAGTGTTATAGCATGCTGGAAGGAATTCAACATCGCCAATTGCATCACTTTTGTGTTATAGGTATGTTATACATATAACAGAGTTACAATATATAGTGATTTAAGGGTTATTTAGGGGATTTTTTTTTGTTTCTGACTTTACGCGGTTTTTGGCCTTATGCAGGGTCCCAGGAACGTAACCCCCGTGTAAGTTGTGAGTCTACTGTATATTTAAAATCATGTCTTTCCATTTGTTGATTCAATAAATTTATTATTTACTGACTTTTATATAAAATAAAAAGTTTGAAAAAAAACAAAAATGTCTATTTACTTTCCTCAACCCCTTTATACACATAACCTAAACATAGACCTTGCACGTAACATGTTCCAAAATATTTTACAGGTGTTCATATTTACTCTGGCAGGGCTACATGTATTCTAAACCAAACTGCTTCTTACTAAACAAACTGTCTTTTCATATGAGCAATCATTTCCTCTCAAACAATTGTCTCCGATAACTTACACACTATACTTGTGAGACTTACAGGTCAAATTGTTGGCCAAAATTAAGACCAAATAATTTACTGAAGGTATATGCTTTGCTTAATTTAAAAAATTACATGAATCATAATTAACAGAAATAGAATGAGTATATTTTGAGAAAAGCTTACCATATAGAACAGGGGTGGGGAACCTGCGGCCTTAAGGCCGCATGCGGCTGGGGTACTAGTTGCGGCCTTCTGCCTACTTGAAGATTTTGAGAAACGACTTCACACTGAAACTAGCTTTCCAACCACGCCTGGTTGATATCTCTAAAGCACCTGAAGATTTACAGATGGAGTTGATTGAGCTATTAGAAGATAATATCCTTAAGTCTCTATTTGATACTAAGAAGGATTCTGTTGAAATATGGAAAAATGCCGTTGAATACCCACGTCTGCGCCAACATACTCGTCGAATGTTGTCTTGTTTTGGCACAACCTACTGTTGTGAATCAACGTTTTTGTATGTGACTCAAATCAAAACGCACTTGAGATCTCAGATGACGAATATGCACCTGTAGGACCAACTAAAACTACGGTTAACGATGTTGGAATGAAATGTACGACTCCTGTCCTGCAATAAGCAGTCACAAAAAAGTCATTAAATGGTTTATCACTTTTTCACTTAATATTAACATCATTTCACTTAATATCATTTTTCACTTAATATTAGTTCTATTGTCAATTACCCCCCCCCCCCCCAAATAAATGCACTTGCTGAATTTTTTATTTATAAAAACCCTCATGTATATCAAGTTTGATTTAAAATTAGTAAATATGTAGATTGTAGACTAAAATATGACATTTTGTTGTACTGTATATGTTAAATACTCAGCATGCGGCCTAATAGGGTCTTGGTTAAATGAAATGTGGCCTTCCAATGAAAAAAGGTTCCCCACCCCTGATATAGAATATTATTCTCATGCAGAAATGAACAGGTCTTGTTGTTTGTGTTTGGAATTCCCAGTAGGAGGAACTTTTCAAATTAGCTTTTAGGTTATTGGAAAGTAAAGTTGACTTGAATTATTTTAAATTTGTATTAAAGTTACCCGAGATAAGTAGATGATTAGATGATTTAGTGAAACATTTTGAACCTTAAACATAGTTTAGTCATCTTACGCTAATGAGAGTACAACTGTGATATTTCTTCCCAACAGATATTCTTCGCAGTTTGTTTGTTTGAGTTATACCATGGCCTCATTTTCTTACCCATCCTCCTTTACTTAATTGGCTCTCCACCTTATGGGTTGTCTGCCATCATGGTTTCAAACCATATCAACTTAGAGCTTGAAAACAGACAATGATATTTGCAGCCATGAGAATGCATCCATGGTTTGTGTGGAAAACAGAAAAGCTGATATGCTGCAAGATTCATGAATGCTTCATAAAGAAGCTGAGATAATGTAGATTTGAAGATTGTATAGTTTATGAAGATTATTCAAGTCTACCAATTACGGGATTCATCGTAGCAACGTCAGATATGTTCACTAGCTGGATGGGTGTCCATTCCCTGCCTTCAGATAACGTAGCAATCCATGGTTCAGATCACATGTAAAACTGTATACTAGGTCTCTTCCATCACATGTGTATATTTAAAAAAGTAAAAGGTAACAGCCAAGGAGTTAATTTTCCCATGATGTGAGGATGTGTTTGCCCCCCAGGAGTTATCTTGAGCCCAAACAATGATAACGTAAGCAGCCCACTTGACCCAACTGATGTATTCAGTCCAGCGTATTTAACCTTGGTTTAGCTTCCACCTGACCTGTTCATTCTGATGAAGGTAAAACTTGTCACTCCACCTTGGACCTACATTTTAATATAGAATCCAAACCATGCCCCACCACCAGCCCAGTGTCTTAACCACTAGGCAACCCAGGGTACCCATTTATCTACCAACCAATATTTTTTTTGTGTGGAAGGATAAACAGCTGGGTTTAACTGTGTGCCTCCTTCCATCACTGGGTCTTGATCCTGGGCCAATGGATTCATAGTCAGTGATGCTAACCACTGCACCACTGAGGTGTATTATTACAATAAATATATTTTCCCGAAATAGCAACGTATGATGTACACCATTACAGTGTCGAATGGATTGCTCTTCACAAATTTTTCACTTAGTTGTAGAATTTAATATTTATATTTGCATAGCAAGTTCATGGGTTCTTTATTTTTCAGACAAGTTTCAGATTAAGTGTTGAACGTTAACTGGAGTATTGTTAATTCACCATTTCTATTTGGCACCTACTTTCAGAAGTGGTAAAAATTAGAAAATCTAGGTCTTACTCAAGTTGTAAAGATTCTCCGAGTAAAAAATTAATACATTTATTGTATTAAGATACTTGTTTCATTATATAATGCAGTAGAGTACACTGATAATGTTTCGAGAGCCCCGTGATATCTGTTAAAGATCATGTGGGGAAAAATAGGTTAGGTTCAGAAGATCCCAGAATATATGGTTTTTACCTAAAATATTATAGCAGTATTCTGTAGGATAAAGGCATAAGTAGAATTTAGTTAAATATATTATGTTAAACATAATATGCATGCAGATACAAGTAAAATATAAGAGCGCCACATCACACTACACATCACTCAGTCTCAAGCAGTTAACTTGTATCTGGTCATGTTTGCTGCTCGCCAGGCTTAAATTTTGTTTAGTTTACAAAATGCCATCTTTGATGAGTAATTGACCCTTGTGTAACAACATTTAGATCTAAATATATGAAGGAATATCTTTTTCCTGGTAAGTGAAATGAGTTTGTTATAGCTAGCAAAAAAAAAAAAATTTCAATTTTGGCACTTTTATATACAGGGTGGGTAAAAAAAAAGTGATCCCTTAGAGGTAAACTGTCATATTAATTTTAAAAAATAAGGGGACTAGAGCTCCCAAACTTCATAGATGCTCACCTTAGCATGTTGTTCATCTTAGTTGAGAAGTTGCTCGATGTGTCCCCCTTCCTGCTCAATGCAGGCCTCTAAACACTAATCAATACAGCTGAATTTACATATCGTTGAGACACCTTCTCCCAGCTGAGCAGAATTCTTTTGCATAGTTCATTTATGTCTCTTATATTAGTACCAGGGATGTAAACTTTGGACTTCAGGGCTTCCCAAACACCATAATCTAGTGGTGAAAGATCGGGGCTACTAGCTGGCCACATATTGGATTTGATAAAATCCAGTGTTTCATTCTCAAGGAATGTGACAGTTTGCTCTGCTCTGTGAGCGGGGGCTCCATCTTGTTGGAAAGTATGTCTTTCACTCTATCTAACTGATATTCAACGAATTAGTGGTGAAAGGTATATTTTCCAACAAGATGGAGCCCCTGCTCACAGAACATGCCAAAATGTCGCATTCCTTGAAAATGAAACACAGGATTTTATCAAATCCAATATGTGGCCAGCTAGTAGCCCCAATCTTTCACCACTAGATTATGGTGTTTGGGAAGCCCTGAAGTCCAAAGTTTACATCCCTGGTACTAATATAAGAGACATAAATGAACTATGCAAAAGAATTCTGCTCAGCTGGGAGAAGGTGTCTCAATGATATGTAAATTCAGCTGTATTGATCAGTGGCATCCATGTTTAGAGGCTTGCATTGAGCAGGAAGGGGACACATTGAGCAACTTCTCAACTAAGATGAACAACATGCTAAGGTGAGCATCTATGAAGTTTGGGAGCTCTAGTTCCCTTACTTTTTTAAATTAATATGACAGTTTACCTCTAAGGGGTCACTTTTTTTTTACCCACCCTGTATATAAAAGTGCCAAAATCGAATTTTTTTTTTTTTTTTTTTTTTTTTTTTTTGCTGTAACAAACTCATTTCACTTACCAGGAAAAAGATATTCCTTCATATATTTAGAGGGGGACACATTGAGCAATTTCTCAATTAAAACAAACAAAATGCTAAGGTAAGCATCTATGAAGTTTGAGTTTTAGTCCCCTTACTTTTTTAATGACAGTTTACCTGTAAGAGGTCATTTTTTTTACCCACCCTGTATATACATCAATAATGATAGCTAGTGTAGTAATTTTGAGCACTTAATCCAATGTCTACAAACTGTGGATCTCAGGGACTGCATATTAATGGAACTCCACTGTATATTGTATGAGGGCATGCTGAAAAGTAATGCCTTCTTTTTTTGTTCCTCCAAAACAGGTTCACGTAGCTGGATGAACTGAAGTGCAGTCAATATAGGTCTTCCTTCCACCCATTGCTGTGAAGTCTGGCCTGCCACCAGAGGTCTTGAAGATACGTTGGTCGACATGGTAGACATTAACAACAAAATGTCTTTGCAGTTTAAACAGCGTGCAGTTATCGAGTTTCTGACTGCAGAAAACATTCCACCTATCACCATTCACCGGCGAATGAAAGCTATGTATGGTAGTGATTGTGTAGACATGAGTACTGTTCACCATTGGGCTAAGCGTGTGGCTAATGCAGACATTGGACATGCTAAACTGCATGATGAACCATGTAGCAGGAGGCCACAAACAGCAAGTGACGAGGATCACCAACAATGCGCCAATGAGATGATCAAACAGAATCGCCATCGCAAACACTAGCTATCAATCTTGGCATTTATGTGAGTGGGTACAGACTATTGTTGCTAATCTTGGGTGCTGAAAAGAAAAAAAAAAATATTTTTAGATTTCAGTATTTTCATTATATACCTATATTAGGGTGACAGTTGCCCCAACTTTGTCCTACAATGCTGTTCAAAATTTTGGTGTTGCATATTGACATAAAAAATACCCACGTGCAATTTTTTGAAGATTCCTGCATATTCGAGTGAGCACCAGCAATTTGAAAAATAGCGATTTTGCTTATATGGCATACGTGCCTATATATGAGATTACACAACCATCATAAGGGATATTAACACACATCATTTGCCTGTCTTAATTAAAAGCTGTTATCACTAACACAAAAAAGTTAATCATTCTTATTCTCTCATGGTACATTAAGGGGTTTTATCATATATTCACAAGGTATTATTTCTCTAGAGCAAGAAACCATGATTTCTGTTTGGAAACAGATGATCGTTTGCGCTGATTAGGAACGCGGAGTCTGTCATTTTCAACTACTAGAATGGAGAACAATTTTCGAGAATAAAACAACGGAAGAAATGCTAACAACTTTGGAGGAAAAAATGCTGAGAATTTTAGAAAAATATGCTCCGAAATCACAGCCAAAAGGAAAGAGGAGTTGGCTAGAAAGGCAAAAGAGAAGACTATTCCGCAAAAGAAAGAGAGTGGAGGCGAAGTTAGGAAACTGCGGAGATAATGGCAGGAAAATAATAAAAGAAAAACTGGAGGGTATCGATAGGGAAATACAAGCCCTGATTAAGGACCATACAGAGAGGGAAGAGGAAAAGGTGGTAGAAGCAATAAAGGAAAAT
Source organism: Bathynomus jamesi (assembly GCA_023014485.1). Lineage (NCBI taxonomy): Eukaryota > Metazoa > Arthropoda > Malacostraca > Isopoda > Cirolanidae > Bathynomus > Bathynomus jamesi. The sequence continues at coordinate 469,393 of JAJOZX010002732.1, forward strand.
CCAAAATACTTCTATAGCTATGCAAAAAGGAAAGCAAAAACGCGCGCCACTATTGGGCCCTTAAGGACGGGAAATAATGAACTAACCGATGATCCAAAAGAAATATCTGATACATTGAGAGCTCAATATGAATCAGTTTTCAGTACCCCAAAAAGTGACAAAGCGATACCTGACATAAATGCATTCTTTGAAGAGGAATTGCAAGGAGAGTATATAACAGACTTTGAGTTTACACCAGAAGATGTAGCGAGAGCTATAGAACAAATGAAACTACATTCAGCTGCAGGTCCGGACAATTGGAATGCATTATTGATTAAAAGCTGTAAAAATGAAATAGCTACACCTTTATACTGGATATGGAGAAGATCCCTAGACACTGGGGAAATACCGAGCATCTTGAAAAGAGCAAACATTGTCCCTATATATAAAGGAGGGGACAGATCTCAAGCAAAGAACTATAGACCAGTGTCATTGACGTCCCACCTCACCAAAGTATTTGAAAGAATAGTTAGAGAGAAAATTTATGATTTCCTGGAGACACGGGAAAGATTCAATGAAAATCAGCATGGATTCTGATCAGGTAGATCATGCCTATCACAACTAATAGAGCACTATAACAATATCCTAGATGCATTGGAAGGCAATGACAACTACGATGTTATATACACAGATTTTGCTAAAGCTTTCGATAAATGTGACCATGGTATAATAGGACATAAAATTAAAGACATGGGAATAACAGGCAAAGTGGGAAAATGGATCTACAACTTCCTTAGTGATCGCCTGCAGGTCGTCAAAATTCAAGGTATATCATCATCAGAATCGGAAGTACGCAGCTCAGTACCACAAGGGACAGTACTGGCCCCACTCCTGTTCATTATCATGCTAACAGACATAGACAGCGGAGTAAACAGCAATAGTATAGTAACATCCTTTGCAGACGATACAAAGATCAGCAGAAAAATCAGCGATGTACGTGACGTGGAGGCCTTGCAGAGGGACACGAACAAAATATACAAATGGTCAGAAGACAACAACATGTCATTCAACGCTGAGAAATTTCAACTCTTGAGATATGGTAGAAAAGAAGAACTTAAACAGACTGCATATTATGCTCCAGATAGACAAGAAATTCAGAGAAGCATGAAAGCGATTGATCTCGGGATAATAATGACAGATGATGCGAAATTTGAAACACAAAATCAGATAGCGATAAATAAAGCAAAAAGAGTCGCCGGACAGGTTCTAAGAACGTTCAAGAGAAGGGACAGGACAGTAATGATTCCCCTGCTAAAAACACTGATTATACCAAAACTTGAATACTGCTCAGTTTTGATGTCCCCATATAAAAAGGAAGAAACTAATAAACTAGAAGAAACGCAAAGGCATTTCACAGCCAAGATTGATGGCTGCAAAGAACTCAACTACTGGGAAAGACTACGTAAACTAAATCTGTACTCACTGGAAAGAAGAAGAGAGAGGTACATCATAATCTACATATGGAAAATGATCGAAAAACTGGTACCAAACCTAAAATTAAACCCAATTACCATTCAAACAACACTGGAAAATAGGAAAGGCAGAATGTGTAGTGTTCCCAAATTAAAAGCACGACAAGGGACCTCCTCAACCCTGAAGGAAAATAGCTTGGTTGTCAGGGGGCCAAGACTTTTCAACCAGCTTCCTAAGGACCTCGGAAACGTAACGGGGGTCAAAGTTGAAGTCTTCAAGAAAAGATTGGATGCCTGGCTCAGGACAGTACCAGATGAGCCGGGCGTGCCTGGCTATGTATGGTAGAGAGCGCAGGAAAGTAACTCGCTCCTCCACCAGGCCAGACCTAGAGGCGGGGCCACCAGCTTGACCTCCGTGTGAAGAGAGACCAACACACGAAACAACATAAGGATAAGGACTTCTTGAAAGTGCTCCTCATCCCTGGCAACATTAAGAAAGTCATGGCAAAGTTTTACACCACGCTCTGCAGCCTCATTGACGACCTGAAGCTTGTCCATAACCCGTTTCATGTTCAGGTAGTCGTCATGATCCGCCCATTCACTGGCTGGACTGTGGAGAAACTGATAGGGCATGCCTAAAATGGTGAAGAACCGGCTTGAGTCAGGCCAAATTAGGTCCACCAGGGCAGTGCCACTTTCTGGGACAGGGGGAAGATATGGCTTTCCATAGCCCCCATGATTGAGCCCCACTCTTTTAGTAACTTCAGTGCCTTCATGGCAAAGAAGGGCCTTCCTCATCTCCTCTTTTTGTCCTTTCTTGTACTTGGGACGAGAACAAAGCCAGTGGGGCCAACTCCTCAGTTAGGTACCAAGTGTGTCTACTGAGTGCCACACGTGCTTTGTCAACTATTGTGGCAGCCAAGGTTTTGACCAAATTCAAGTCATTCAGTGGCGCACTTGCTGGAATGGGGCAAACAATCCACCATGGGACATAAACAGCGACTGTGAACACAGCAAACCATTCTAACTTGCTGATTTGACTTTTAGTCACAACCTCGGCTTTGGGAAACTGCTCTTTGATCTGGCCTGACAAAAGAACAATCTTGAGGGTATAGAGCAGTTTAGCCATCCACCTTGCTTTGTGAAGTGCACCGGGGTAGACCATTGTGAAGTTCACTGGCTCGGATCCTTTAGTTACAAGCAGCAGACAAAGCTCTACCAGCTCCTTGTAGTCGCCATGTGTAAATGGTTGGGCTAGAGATTCACGGAAGAAGTCAGCCATCTCCTGCTGGCGCTCCTCAAACACTCCAGGCATTGCGGGGTAGTAGTATTTCTTTTTTTCATTGTACGCCAGTTGAGAGAAATGGTTCTCGAACCTAGAAATGCAATTATTGGGATTATTGTATTTTGTACTAATCTATAATATTGTTTTAGGGGTATTAAGATTGATATGATCGATCATTTGCTTGGTGTTAGTATATCTTATAAGTCTAATAAAAGAAATTCCACTAAATTTGTTCATTAGATAATAATATTCCTTGTTATTTTGTAAAGCTTATGACTCACCTCTGGAAAACCATTATGTTTGGACTTGAAGAGCCCTCCACTTTCAAGCAATCCCAGCAAACACCTAGGATGACTTCGCCCACATGCCTGCGACAGGCGCACCAGAATACGGCATGCTCTAATTCCTTTTGGAGGGAGACGCAAGCAGCTGTTTTTTGTCCTGAAAAAAAAATGTAATTGTAGTTTAAGGCCACCATGTCAGGCACGTGCTTTTTGCAGATTTCTGTTAAATCATTCACTGTATTTTGGTATTAATGTCGTGATAAATTCACGCTGATGTTTGAAATAGGTTTACCTGTATTGGATGAAGTTGTGTCGAAAACCATACCAACGACATTCTGTTCACACTCCCAATCGACCAGAAGTTGTTTGGTTGCTGTTGATATCAAGTCTCCTTGAACCAGGCCAGCTTTTTGAGTCAAATGCGGAAGAGGTGGGACTCCAAGAAGCTTTGTGCCATTGACACCAGACACAAGAATGGGCAGGCGGTCATCAGTGCCTTTGGAATCCAGCGTGTCCATAAGTTTACCATCCCAGTGCACCAGTACTTTGTCTGATGGTTGCCATTCATCCATGATTTTTAAACTTATTTCTGACACGATGGAAGCTCGGTATCGGTGGGCCGTCCTTGCATTTAGACTCAGCTTTGATGTATCTCCACCACATGCAGATACAAGGGAGTACACAATTGCACTCAGCTGGGTCGGCGAGATGTTGTTTCGAACACTGCATGAAACAAGTTCTGCCAACTTCAGAATATCATGGGGCACAAAAATTGAAACTCCCTCTTTCACTGTTCTCCGATGTTTTCTCTGGTTCAGCAGTGCTGGCCTCATCAATGTCATCATCCTCATCAGAGCTAATAGGTGAATCAATATCAGCCTGTACATTCTCAGCATGATCACATTGCTCTCTCTCTTGTCACTTCTCTTCTCACATCTGCCTTTTCTGTCGCTTCTGAACTTTTTCTGAGAGTACTTTGTTTACCCCAGAGTAGGTAGCTACTCTGTCACTTAGCATGCTTTTCATAAAGAGTTTGTCAGTATCAATGGCATCTTGTTCGGCCTGAGTTTTCCCCTTTTTCGCAGCTGCCATGTCTTTCAACACTGTGTTCTTATAAAATTTCATTGTCAGGCTCAATTCTGATTTAAACTTCATAATTCCAGGATCATCAGCCCGTCTTCTATCCTCATTCTTTTTCATAAGCATCATGTAGTCTTTGTCATAGTAAGTTTTAATCACTCAGCCAATATTGTTCCTGCCTGTAATGGTCGGGACATTCGCCTTCTGGTAATGCAAAAGCACATTGTCAATGGTGGCAGATAAAGCCTGGTCCCAATGCATATCCCGAGGGTTTGCTAACAGACATAGTAAGACCTGCCTATTAGTTGGCAGTTTGCAGCCCTTTATTTCCTTTCTTCTTCTCGGGGTACGGTGCCCAATAACATTCTGACATACTCATCATCTTGCTGTGTATCCATGATTAAATTCTCTATTCACAACATCAAATCACTGTCAAGGGAAAAGAAAAGAGCATCATTAAAATTAAATGCAATAAAATAATACGTGGAAAATTTGTGGGTCAGCATTCCAGACCCAGAAATGAAAATCTGATAAAATGTGCTATTTTCACACTTATTTATGAAGTTCATAAGCTGAAATAGCAATACTTGCTGGTACGACGGTGCACCTATATATATATATATATATATATATAAATAATGTAAAAAATGCGCACTCATATTATTCAATAACAATAGCTTTTGAGCGCTTAACCCTTTAGGCACTAAGTCTGATTTCACAGTTGTTCCCTAGAGTTGTCATTTCTCCACCAAAAACAGTGTTAATTTTAATGTTTTGTGGCCCATGCTAAATTGATATGACCATGAATTTTTTGTCTGATAATGCTTGAGAATCATAAATATGATCAAAATTGAATTTTTTTAACCAAAAAACCCTGATTTTTTTTTTTTTTTTTTTGACATAAATTCACTGAAAATAAGAATTTTATGCCTGGAAATACATAATACAATATTGGAGAATTCTGGATATTTCAAGAAAATAGTAAATTGATATTTCATACAGAAGGACCCTTCTAGCTATGAAACATTGATAGAAAACTAAAAAAATATAATGTAGTTATACAAAATAGTATAAAAAATACAATAAAAAATAGCAGTTGCCTAGTAGAACTTATAATACTGCCAAGTATACACACCCATTGGCAACTAGTATTGTATACTTACAAGTCCATCAGGCACACAATAGTACTTATGAAACCCTAACAGGAACACACTTTGTACCTCTTGTGTGTGTGATAAATCCTAAAGCATGGATTATACACAGCTGGCTTCTCTGGGCAGTCATCACAATAGTATGTGGTTTGCTTATGCTTACCCTTTTTCCTTTCTTTTTACATGATTGTGGCATTATGCTACACACAGCAGTTGGGTTTATGTTTTTTATCTTCATACTGTGATGGAAAATGTTTTGCTGTTGCAGCCAATCTATCAGTGACTGGAGCAACAGATCTGCGGCCCCATCTTGACAGATTCTGTATCTCGTACCCTTCAAGTAGTCCATCAGTTGCATACATTCTGAATCCTTTGGCAACAGGTTTTTGTGGAATTTTCTCAATTATAATGTGTGTGTGAATTGACCAAGGCTGCCTCTATGATAAAGTGCAACAATACCTGGTACAACTTTTTTGACCTATCAAATGGGTATGTCGAGCACAGTTGGTCAAATTTATCATCAACACCCATGAATCTGTTATAAAGCACTTGATTGAATCTGAGGTTTATCTACTGTTGTTTCCCTTCTTTGACTTCACCTCTACTTTTCTGGTGCCAGCATTGCCAATATTTGAGATCAAGTTTACTTTACCTGTGTCCTACAAGTACATGCCAACATAGTTTTATCCTCATTTTTCGTGAGGATAGGCAAATATAGATAGTGATGAGGACCAAACATTTTTCTAATCTGTGGAGTAAAGTCAAATATAGTACTCATGGACAATAATATTTAGTGTGATCATTGTTGCATTAAGTATCTAATGGGTTAATCCACTGTCTACAAACCATGGATCCCAGGGACTGTATATTAATGAAACTCCACTGTACCTTGTATTTTGTTTACGTATATACAGTATTTGGATAAGTAGGACTGCATGCCTCTCCAAAGATGTGATAATCATTTTGTGAAGATTTTATTTTTTAAGCAAATATTAATTTTGAAAGTACAGTAAAAGCTCTCAATAACGAAACTAATTTACTGAACACCTTGGGCATTTTGAAAAATCTCTTCATTGAAAATGTTTTGTTATAAGGTTTTCATTAACTCAGCCTGAGCAGCACGTGTTGTCTCTACCACCATTTCCCGGATCAAGAAAGTATATAGCATGCTAATTGGCTGATATCCAATTGGCTAGAATGTTTCTCCCTCATGGATAAATACTTTTAAGTAATTCATTTAATATACACAAAGTATGTATAAATAACTAATGAGGGTCTTAAAAGATTAATTAATATATACACTACAATATCGCCAAAGGAAAACCTCTTTATAACAAACAGCCTCTCTATAATGACAGCCATTTGGCTGATATATTTCGTTACTTTTTACTGTGTACCCAAAGATTTTATTATACAGGATGTTCCATTTAAATGGAATCTCATGGAGTAATAATTAAGGTAAATAAAAGGTACCAATATCCTTTCTAATCTTTATTAGGGGAATTCCATGACAGATCAACCAACAAAAATGAAAATTAACACTTATCAACTCTTCAATTTTGCTGTAATTTGGTCCAGTGGTTGGTTTTGGATAAAGAACATGAATTTTTAAATATTAGCTCAATCTGACCAATAGGTCATGAGTTATGGCCAAGGTCATTTTGAGGTCATCAGTTGACCTTGCTATATTCAAAATGTCATAGCTGGCCTCCTGTTGGTTCTGGACCTATATACGTATATATATATTTGGAATAGGCATGATCTGTAGATTCCAAAAATACCATCTACAGATACTCCCCGAGTTACGACCACCCAACTTACGTCCATCTGGACTTACGATGATGTCTGTCGTATTAAATAAAATAATAGATGACGAAAAATTTGAATTCCGATCAGTTTATTTACTACTATTATTTACTATTATTTGTATAATTTGTGTGTTTTGTTATTTTACTTTGATTGAACTATGTATATGTTAATGCACATCACTACCATTGTGGTTATTTTCAACTTACGATGGGGTTACGTTCCGACAAACCTGTCATAAGTCGGGGAGTACCTGTATTTTGATGTAGGTTGAAAAAACTAAGAATTACATTGAAATGATTTATAATGGTCATATTTTGACCTCAGATACTGAATTTTAGAAAAAAGTTGTAAATGTAAAAAATGTTGCCCCATTGTTCTATCATTATAGGCTTAGAAAAGTTTGTGTATGCACCATTTTAAATGATAAAACTCAATTTGAGGAATGTCAACTTGATATTATTCAATGTTCCAAAACTAAGAATTTCTTCCCTCATTTCATCTCAGCCACAAGACTCATCAGACAACTTTCAGTGAATGGGGGGAAGCCCCCTTTTAATGAAAACAAAGTTCAAATACAAAAAAGACATGTATTATTAAGTAAAAATTGTATTTAATGAAGCAAAAGAAAGTTTTTCCTTATATATACATACATACATATATGCAATAATATATCTTACATTCACAAATTATGTATATGGTACCTATTAACACACTGAGCTTAACCTACTGTGCATTTCAGTACTTTTTGTTGGGAGAAATGCTCCATTAGGGCATATCATACTCTGGGTTCAGGGTTGAAATTTTGGAAAAACAAAGTGGCTACTATGTATTCCTATGTAAAAATTAATTCTAAGATGCGTTTATTATTTGCAACTTTTCTGAAAAATCTCATTTTCATGGTCAAAATCGCGATTTTCTGATTTGAAGGCTGCCTAACACAGCCTCAGGGCACCCAAACCAAAGCATGCAGCTGTTCTGCATATGATTCAGTCTAAAAGCTGCTTTTCTGACCTCATCCTTGCTTTCTTGCGTGTTTCAACACCTCTGGGTACTGAAAAAATGTTTAGATTTCACGTAAAACTTAAGAATTTTTCTTTCTGCTATCTTCGAAGTCTATAGAAGACATCTGGATTCCTGAAGCTTCAGAGGTCTTCACTCTGGTAGTACAGCCACTGAAGGTCCAGTTTAGGAATCTTCACCTCCAAAGGACAGTTACAGTTCACATGGACCTTGAGGAAGCATCCTGAGCATCTACTCCCCTCTGAGCCACACAAGAAGATCTGATGCTTGCAAATGCAGACTTCACAGAGTTTATCCAGATCAGCCATCCTCTTCTGGGTAGCAGACTTAACTCTCCCATTCACAACGTCTGTCATCTTCCATTTCAACAAGATCTTATGTGATGTGAGAGCAAGTTTTCTGTGATTGTCACAGGTGGGGAGAACTTTACATTCAACTTCCTCCACTGAGTCATCACGAGTAAAGCCAGCTCATCAGTCATCTCTTGGATAGGGTATTTAGACCTTTGGATGTCATGAATGAGGAACTTTTCCTCCTGCAGACAAATCCCTCTCTGAAGAATGGCTCTCCAAGTTGGCACCTTGCTGGGAATGAACTCCTTCCCCAGGCCCACAACGTTCGAGAGCTTTGAACCTGAAATTTTCCTGGTTTTGTGGACAGATTCGGCCATCACATCTAGTCGGTGCTTATTCTCACTCTTGTCCAACCTGTAACAAATTCATATCAGTATGTTTAGTGTTCTTTCGCCATAAATATAGACAAGGAATATATTTTTTGGTTATAATCAGGTTTGCCAACCAGAATTTTTAATTACCAAATTAACCTAAATTTAGTAATGAATATTTATTTTGGTAATAGAAAACTGAATTTGGCATTGCAAATTTAATTTAAAATTCATGATAATGGTGTAACATAAGCTTAACCCTTTGTCATTCAGTACCATTTAATTTTAGCGTAGGTTAATTTTTGTACTTGAAATATGCATAGGAGGTATATATAAGCATTTTTAGCAATCTCTTTTTTTGTAAGAACATTTCTAAATGAAATAATTTGTGTCCATTAGTCAACAAACGTCTAATAAGGTAATTAGTGGATAGTAGTTAGCTCTCTCTCTCTCTCTCTCTCTCTATATATATATATAACTACATAAAAACATTCGTAATGAAAAATTCATTTCATGTATCCAATTGGACACATGTGTTATCATAGACAGAAATTTACCCTATGAAAACTTTGTGTCCATTTTGAAATGAACTTTGAATAAAGTCTTTTCTTCACAGTTATTAAAAATACTTAAAGTAAACAGGGAGCTTCCTTAATACTTCTAGAATGAAATTATAGTAAAAAAAAAAAAAAAAAAAAAAAAAAAGTGATTAAACTTAGGAAAATTACAAAAAACACTTACCAAAAAAAAATGACATCCACTCACTTCTACTTCACAATTATAACGCGTAATTGCTCAGAGCCATCTATTGAGAGAATGTTGAACTTTGCCTTCTGCGTCCAAATGGTTACGAAGATTCAAATGGAGTAGATTTTTTTTCTTATGTATGTAAAGGATTCCAAAAACCCTTAGCTCCCCCATTTGCAGCTTACATGTTTACTTATATCAAAATAGTTTTTAGTGATTATAAAAATTCTAAAATTCTTTATTTATTGCAGATATTAAAATTACTCTAGCTGATAAAGTGATAATATAATGGCTTATCAATTAATTGGTGATTTGGAGAGGCAATGTGTGATAGATCGCATACGACAATAACATTTTGGGAAACTTGTGATGCTGGAGCCACCTTTATAACACGTTCATGGGTTGCCAAAAAGTTGCAAAGAAGTGAGGACTTCGTCAAAAGAAATTGGAATAAAACTTTGGATGAATGTGAAATGGATACAACCAAATCTGAGCACCCAAATTTGCCACTCTCTCAGGAAACAAAGGACATCATTGAAAGTGGTACGTGTAAGCGGAAGAACAGCTGTGCTAAACTTTCTAGAGAGATTGAAGTGTTGAGAGGAAAGATTGTTAGTGGTGAGATCATTCAACTGTACTGTCATAGGCAAGGTTTAAAGCCTTGGCATGAACTTCCAAAGCCAAGAAAAACTCAACTCAACATCGATGACAGAATGTGGTTTGCCCATTATCTTGAAGATTGGGATGTGGATGATTTCATGCATTTAGCTGTCTCCGATGAATTTTTTGTTTACGTAACATGTCGGCCTAACTACTAAAATGATTGAGTGTGGGCCACAACACCCGAAGAAATCAATGACAATGAACATTATTATGAATTATTAAAAAGTCCAGACTGTGTTGGCGTGTTTGTTTTGTTCACTGCAAAGAAGCTCATGTGGGTGCTGAAGCCAAATGGTCAGAGTTGGGATGGACAGTATTTTCATATTATTCTATCCTAGCATGTCATTCCTTTTCTAAGAAACCCAATCAATGTTATGGATGTCGATCAGGTCACACTTCTGCACGATAAGGCCCCCTGCTTTAAGGCATTAGCCACTCAACAGTTGTTGCAGAACCATGAGATTGATTTCTTTGGAAATGAAAAATGGCCAGGAAATTCTCCTGACCTGAACATCTGTGAACACATTGGACTCATTATAAAGGACAAGGTTGAATGTCTCTTGTTTCAAGAACCTGCAGCAAATCAATTTTCGAAGGATACAATGACGCAACACATTGAAACTGTTTTAGCAAATTTGCGTAACAGTCAAGATCTATTCATGTCACTTTTGGCAAGCTACCCAAAGCGAATTCAGGCTGTCTTGGAAGCCAATGGTGGGAACACCAAGTTTTAATTGTTTCTCATTAAATGCAGGATTAAATTCTCTTTTGTAAGGTATGTTTAGTTTTACTGTACCTCTAATGGTTTAGGCCATGGGCAGGGGTGCTAAGGTTTATTGGAGCCCTGTATGTATTAAACCTGTGTAAGAGTTAAGCAAAGTTAATGTGTCTAAATCAGGGGTGGGGAAACCCTCGCCCGCAGGCGAAATTTCGCCCACGAGCTCATTTCAATTCGCCCGCTTAGGTATTTATTATTTACTAAAAATTATTTATTTACAGCCCAGCAAATAGCTTTTTAAAATACATCTTATATACAGCGTGTCCCAAAGAAATGTATACCCACTTTGTTCGATAATACCAGCTATGAGGATAATAAATATATTACTTTTTATATGTTTTTTAATAAAGAACTTTCTCCTGAATCTAAATATATAATTATTTTTATTAAAAATTGAAAAACAAAAAAGTTACAGATGTTTAAATTATAATTATTATTTTTGAGACTTCATGTGCGATATTTTCTAATATTTTTGCACTTATACGAGATAAGTTTGAAACTGACGGCACTGTGCAAAATTTACAAAAACAACGTTCTGGAAGACATCAAACATCTTAGATAAAGTGTCATTTAACCATGGAATTTGTAAATTTTTTGAATTAACTAATAATTACAACATTTATGCTTCAATATCAACACTAAACATAAGTATCTCAAAACAGTCAGTTAAAATATTAGAAAATATCGCACATGAAGTCTCGAAAATAATAATTATAATTTAAACATCTGTAACTTTTTTATTTTTCAATTTTTAATAAAAATAATTACATATTTAGATTCAGGAGAAAATTCTTTATTAAAAAACATATAAAAAGTAATATATTTATTATCCTCATAGCTGGTATTATCGAACAAAGTGGGTATACATTTCTTTGGGACACGCTATATAAGCTTAAAATTTGCCAGACGCCCGTGGAGGTGTTTATGTTATCGATTTTTGCCCTTGGTACTGAAAAGTTTCCCCACCCCTGGCTCTAAATGGTCACAAATTACGACAAAGGGTTAAAAATATGAGGTTGTGTTCAATTGAATATTAGGTATTTCAACATAGAACAGAAAACCGCGATTTTGGGGAAAAGTTGCAGAAAAGAAACCCCTCTTAGAATTAAATTTTTACATAAAAATACATATCAGCCAGAGTGAAATTCGGGTTCGGAAAAGTATGATATGCCCTAATGCTCCATCTGTTCTAGAGGAAAAGTGTACTGGATCCGTGTTCCCCCTCATAGGCGAGCCTGAATTTCACCCAGGATATTTTCTCCTGGTACAGGATAAATGTCATATTTAACTGGAAAGGTGTAAGCAGGAGCAATTCCTGATGGATACAGGAATCTTATTACATAGTCTTCATATTGTGCCACATATTCCTCCACAAGCCCAAACCAGAGTTCATTGTCATAAATGCATCAAACATAGCATCAAACTTTTACTTTGTCAGGTGGGTTCTCTACAAAAGTGTTGACAGTTTCAATTCAGATTCCTTGAATCCTCCTGAGCTCTCCTTTACCTTGGGAAGCAGGGTACACTATTATTGTGTCTGTAGACATGGGACAAAATTTGGGCAATTTTAAGGTTCCTACAATTGGTTTGATTGCAAGATGCAACTGAGACTCTAACCTAAGTTCAACCTCTTTAATTTGCAATGTTGAAACAAAAATAAAATTGATTGAAGACTTCAATTCTTTAGAGCAATATTGATATATGTCTTCAGCTGTCAAAATTTGATTTCCCATAGGTCTTTGTAGACTTGCTTTAGCAGTTGCTCTCTTTACTGTGCCTCCAACTCCATCACATGCATTTTTGCCATGTAATGTAGCAAAAACATTCCACTCAGCATCAACTCCAAAATCATCTCTGTGATAGCAAAGATTTAAAAAATTAAATTTGTTTTTATACTGAGCTGCACATCCATCAGAAAAATAATTAATTTTTTTGTTAGATATTGGTGTTTTGTACAAAGAGTAGGTATCAGCTCTTTGAGGAAAGAATACACAGTGACAGTATTGTGTGTTAGGGAATCTGAAATAAAGCAATAACTCTCATAATGAAGATTTCCAGACTGTTTCCAATAGAAAACAAATGGCTGTACTGTGCACTATGAATTTTCCCAGTAGAAACCTTGAGCCAGCATCCTGAACAATAAACAAATAATTCTCTGCAAAATCCCCCACCAAACAACATTCATCTAATGGTAAACTATCCTTAAGATTTTTTAAATACTCTGCTTGACATGTGCTGATGAAATGATGGCTTGTAAGACCAGCAATCCTATTACTCAATGAATCTACAAAATCATTGATGTTTTTAACTGTTTCTGTGATAGCGCAACTGTCTACTGTGACCCACTGTTTATAGCAAATATCTGAGTCAGGCTAATTCTCTATTACATCAAATCCTTCTCGGAAAGCGTTCACACCCTGCTGCCATGGGCAATCTTGACATATATGCACAGTGGTGGGCACCGTTAACCAAAAAGTTAACTTCGTTAACCGCTAATCCGTTAACCAAAAAGTTAACTTCGTTAACCGTTAATCCGTTAAACATGTAACGGAAGTTACCGATAAACCGTTAACGTTAACTTTTATTATAAAAAAAATGAAAAACACAATATATATATAATTTAATTTTCCCTCTTCTTCTCGTTCTCCATTTTGTCCATGAGATGCATGTTGCCCTTCATGAAAATTAGCATATCAAAGTTTTCATCAGACAGGGATGATCTCTTGGCCCTCAGGATGTCCTTGCCCATAGAGAACAAACGCTCCACTGCAGCACTGGAGGGGATGGCTGTGTTGAACTTGATGAACAAGTCCACCAACACTTGCTCACCCAAGAAGGCAGCATCTGTCAGCAAGTCCTTGGAGTTGGTCTCCAGCCAGGTCTTGACCAAGTTCTGGGCCTTGCCCTTGAGTGACCTGTGGTTTCTGCTGCTCTCTTTTGTCTGGATGACAGCACTGAAGAAGTCATCCTCCTCCTCCTCCTCCTCGTTGTTGCTGCCTCCACTGTTGCTGCCCACTTCGTTGGACTGCTACTTCATGGCCTCCTCGACTGTACCCTCCATGCTTTTCCTCACCCTGGCGACCTTGGTGTTGTCATACTTGTCCAACCAGATGAGGCGAAACCTGGGATGGAAGGCAGCAGCCAGCTGGCATTCGTCATCCTCCAGGAGGGGCCCAAACCTTTTGTCGATGCCTGTCAAAAGTGATCTTACCTGATCAGTTTTATGGTTCTTGAAATGTATCAAGGAGACTACTAATAAGGTACTCACAGACATATTATAAATATACATGACTTACTTGACAACGATTATTTTAAAATATTCACTAGCACAAACATGTTGCGCAAGAGACAGACTGCAAATGAAACGAATGTAGTTATTTGTTGTAATTGTTACATATATATTATTGAAAGTGCCTTAAAATGCTCGTGATATTTCTTGAAAGAAGTTGAAACATTCAACTCAAATGGCAAATCTTTCCGCCTGATTTTACAGTCGACCATGTTTTGCTCAAACCAATGCCATAAATAACTACCATATTTGGTAAGACACAAATTGTGGCGACGGAAACAAATATATCGCCTGATTTTGCACTGCGGAAATGGAAATTCGTTCATCACTATTAACAGTGGCGGATTAATTGCGCACCTGCTCAGCACTGAAAATAATAGAAACTTTTAAACGTTTATTTATGAATTTTTTGGGTTAACGGACTTGAGTTAACGGAAGTTAAATGTAACGGAAGTTAATTAGTCCGATAATGATTTTCAAAGTTAACTTAAAAGTTAAATCGTTAACGAAAAAGTTAACTTCGTTAATTAACGATTAACGGATTAACGGTTTGTGCCCAGCTTTGTATATGCATCATACATGCCTCATTGCTGATATCACATACTGAAAGCCCCAAAAGTTTCTTGTAGTCCAGCCCCTTCACTCCCAAAGCCCCTAGTTGCAACTTAGGATTTTGATATGTACATGCACAAACTGAATGCATACCACTACTACCAGTGAAGATGCAGACTTGCAAAACTGCTAAACTCAGTTTTGGGATTATTTGAATCTTTGGTGAATTCTTCATGGAGTTCCCTTAAATTGCAAAGCAATAAACGCTTTTGCATTTTCACTTTTTCTCTGTCATTCCTAATGACTCTGCAATCTTTAATTCCTGGACATTGGCAACCAGAGGTGGGGAGTTGGGAGTCGGGGCTTTTTTGAAGAGTCGGGAGTCGGTAAAAATGACCGACTCCCGACTCTTTGATTCAATTTCTATATGCCAACAATTTACCAGAATACTACTCTGCCCTAAATAAATATCTTCCTGAACTAATTCTAGATTCACATTTCCACATTTGATTTATTGTTCTGGTAAATCTTAGCAAATGAATTTCATATTTCTATTTTAGGATACTAGGTACCATATAAAAATTAGCAATATATTAATTATTAATTTAATTAGCCCCTATTAGTAATGAGTCGTGGGCCTAGTAGAAAATCAGCAGTCTTTCAATATTTTAAGCTAAATGAGGATGAAAGTATTTTTATTTGTCAAGTAGAAAAGGATGGTAAAGAGTGTAATGCAAAAATTAGTGCTTACACTGGGAAACATGCTAATGCTCCAACTAGAGCCTCAAACTTGAAACGCCATCTACGAAACAAACATCCCAATATTTATAAGGTTGTAGATCAGCATGATAAGGAAAGAGTCGGGAATCGGAGTCAGTTTTTAAAAATACCGACTCGGGAGTTGGTTGTTTTTGGCCGACTCCCCACCTCTGTTGGCAACTACATTCATCAGACTCATAGAAATTTTTTACACTCTCCTTTGTCTCATTTGAAATTACTTTACCCTTACTCATTGATGGTACTTCAGGAAGTATTCTATGTTGCTTATTAAGATGGTGGCTTTTCTTTACCATGTGGGTAGAGGTTTCAAAGAATGTTAAAGTTTTCTCTATTGTGAATGGTGATAGTGTCATAATTTGCAGTTTCAGCTTATAGTTTTGTATTGTATTTATCCTTAAGCTCCCTCATGAGACATTCATACCTGAAAAAGCACACCAAAGAATTAAGAAAATATAATATGATTGTATTATATATACACAGTTGAAATGGAACCCATTAATAAAATTGGATGGCTGTATACCTATAGTACCTAGGTAGCTATATATTCTGAGATACCTATTGAATTAATATATTATAGGTACCAGTACTACTGTTTTAAATTTTTAGATGACAGTTGAACAATATAAAGGAATGTTTTGAGTGAGAATAAGTGACACTAAATACTGATCTAAACAAATACAGTTGGTACTCGCTTCTGTGGAACATGATGTTCCTCTTCACAATGCTGCTGTTTCTTTGATGTGCCAGCTTCTGGTATTTCAATACCATATGCAGACTCTAAACTTCTCTTGATTTTCTGTTGTCTTGTTCACTTTTGAAGTTCCTTTTCTTTGTTTATGATGAGATGTCAATCCAGCTAAACAAAAACACAGGTTACTATGGACATTACCTATATATAATTATAAACTGTACAGATACATTACATATATTGTATAATGTTGAATTGTTTTTAAAGATATTTAATATATATACAGCAATACCTCAAACATCATTGCTAATGCGTTCCTGGAAAAGGCAATGATATTCAAAACAACGATGGTCAACGTATTGGTATTACTGATATATATATATATAACTACATGCATATACATCTGATATGCCTATAATAGCCTATAGAGTTCTACTTACTATTTAGAAGTATTTACCTATATCATATCTGCTTAAGATTGCACTTACATTTTTATTGGACTTTCATCCAAGTAAGGGAGTACTTGTAGTGTCTTGAAGTATATCCTTATAAGCACACTGGACAAAAAATTAGTCACCCCTAATAGCACCGATAGTAGGAAGTTCAAGGTCACACAGAGGGCGCTGATGTAGCATTGGTAAGTGACAAGTAGCGGTGACGTAGCACACAGGATCAGATCTGTTTTGTGAGGTGGTGAAGAACAAAGTGTGTGTTGGATATAGTCTGCAAAATGGGTCGTGAGGCAGACGTTACTCAGTGGCAAAAAGGAGCCATCGTGTTTGGCAGAGCCCACAGACACAAAATGTCTGAAGTAGCCCAATTTGTTGGTGTGTCAACGCGTACTGTCCAGCGAGTTTACAAAGAGTGGTGTAGTTCGCAATCGACGGCGTAACTGTGGCCGGAAACCAATTCTCGACAATAGGGGCCGCCGCCATGTTTCTCGTCTAGTAACTGCAAATCGTTTTCAAACCAGAGCACAATTGCTCCAAGAAACCAATGAGGTTCTCCAGCGACCAATTTCCGAATGGACATTGCGACGAGAACTGCATGCGATGGACATCTGGAGCAGGGTACCACGGAAGAGGCCGCTGTTAACAGCAAGTCACAAATTGGCACGTTATAAATGGGCTCAGAGGCACAAAAACTGGACTGCGGCAGATTGGAAATGTGTAATTTGGTCCGATGAGTCCCGTTTTTGTTCTCCAATGATGGGAGGCAACAAGTACATCGCAGGTCCAATGAAGCCTTTAATCCTGAATGCGTCGAAGGTGGTGTTCAGGCTGGAAACAGAAAGTGAAGCGCAGGACTCTGGCAGAACTTCGGGACCGGCTGATGAACGAGTGGCAGCAAATCGATGTTCAGTACATGCACAACCTCGTAGAGTCTCTGCCTCGCCGGATTTGTGCGGTTATCAAGGCCAGAGGCGCCGTCACACGTTACTAGGTACATTCTGAGAGGGGTGACTAATTTTTTGTCAGGTATGCTTACATAGTAACAGATATATCATTATGCTTGATGCCAGCAATTTCTTTTGGATTAGAGATGTTTGCAGTTGAAGAGTCAATGGAATTCTCACTGGTTTCTGCAGACATATCTTGTTTTTCTATTTCTTGAAGAACAGCTGGTTTCTTTGATATTAATTTGAAACAGTTGGAGCAGAGCATTTGATTTTTATTCAATATTCTATGGGTTTTATAAATTAAAGCAGCATTAACACACCTTAGGCAAGTGAAAATTCTTTTCTTGTTTTTTTGGGGGATCACAAAATTTCATATTCTGAGGCATTTTCAAAAGTTATATCTGGTACGTGTCATGCTCACTGCAAAAGAAGACACAAATTAATAGGTATAGACATTGGAGGCATGTTGTAATATGTGTAGAATCTGTATTATTCATGTATCTTGTCTACAAAGTTACCGTACATGTATACACAGGCCAAATTTTGTATTACTAATTGTTATTTCTTATTCTTATATATCATTAAACTATATATTACTACTAGGGGCACTCAATATATTTTGCCCCACCCTTTTTTCTTAGCTAAATAAGATGTCTTTTGGGCTGTAAGTTTGAACTTTGTGCGCTTCACATAACCAGATTTTTCTAGTTTGAACCTCCCCTCCTTGTATAAAACCAATGGTTAACGCAGTTTCAAAAATGGCATCTGGCAGTGATGTGCATTGTAAACAGAGAGCTGTTATCAAGTTCTTAACTGCAGAGAAGAAAATGATTGGAAATATTCACAAACATTTACGGTGATGCTGTTGTTGATCAAAGCACAGTTGGACGCTAGTCTAAACGTGTGAGATCATTGGAGAGAGGGAGAGCCAGCCTCGATGATGAGCCACTCAGTGATCGCCCAGCATTGGCTGTGACATGTCACACTGTGCAATGTGCTAACAGCATCATTCAATCAAATCGGCGCGTCACATACAAGGAGCTATCACTGGAGCTAGGAATTAGTAAAGGAAGTATGAATATGATAATTCAGCAACTGGGATACTCAAAAATGTGTTCATGGTTTGTTCCTCATGAACTGACTGAAGATCACAAAGCCCAAAGAAAAGAAATTGCTCTGAGTCATTGACTCGATACGAGACAGAAGGGGATGACTTTCTTTCATGAATTGTGACTGGGGATGTGACTTGGGTACACCACTTTGAACCTGAAACAAAACGCCAATCCATGGAGTGGCATCACGCAGGCAACCCAGGCAAGAGAAAGTTCAAAATGGCTCCCTCTGCAGGAAAGGTTATGGCCACCTTCTGGGACATGAAAGGGTTGATTCTGGTGGACATTATGAAGAAAGGACAAACAATCGACTCAAGAGGCATATATTGCTACCCTACAGAGACTCCAGAAGCATATAAAGTGAGTTTGACTGGAGAGAAACTGGAAAACATCCTTCTTTTGCGTGATAACGCAAGGCCACACAACAGTTTGCAAACAAGAGAGGCCATCATAAAAATGTGCTTGACTGTGTTACCCCACCCTCCATACAACCTGGATCTGGCACCTTCAGACTTCTATTTGTTTGGACCAATGAAGGATGCTATTCATGGAAGTTTCAGAGTGATGATGAAGTTGTTGAGGAGGTTAAGAGGTGGCTCCAGTGGAACCCAGCAGACTTTTACTAGCAAGGAATAAAGGCCCTTGTTTTGAGGTGGAGGAAAGCAGTAAAGGATGGAGACTATGTGGAAAAATAAAAACTTGTGAAAAAAGGTGTCACTACTTGTGTACAAAATTTCTGGAACTTACAAGGAAACTTGGAAAGAAAAAAAAAAGGTGGGGCAAAATATATTGAGTGGCCCTTGTATAAGACTAAATCCTAATACACAGATAGCATGTAGCTATTCAGTCTCAAACTGAATTCTCTATTTAAAAAAAAAAAGCTATTGGCTTCAGGTCAAGAATTGTGGAACAATTTCAGTAGATGTTGATTGGAAAACAAGAAAGTTGGATTACTCAAATTGAGTTTTATCATTTAAAATGTTACATACACAAACTTTTCTAAGCTTATGATAATAGAGCAGTGATGGGGCAACATTTTGACATTTACAACTTTTTCTGAAATTCAGTATCCAAGAGGTCAAAATATGACGTTTAAAAATCATTTCAATGTAATTTTTGTGTTTTCAACTTACATCAAAATAGATTGTATGGGACTGGACATATTGGAAAGAGAAGTAGAGATGGCTGTAAAAGACCTAAGAAATGGCAAGGCCCTAGGACCAGATTATGTACCAGCAGAACTTCTGAGGAGTCTTGAAGGTGATGCTAGAGAGGAAGTGAATGTATTGTGCAGAAACATGTATGAAAGTGGAGACTGCCCTGCTGACATTACGAGAGTCTCTATGATTACTATCCCCAAGAAACTGAGAGCCACCAAGTGTTCAGAATTTCGAATGATAAGCTTGGTCAGCCATGCATCAAAAATAATGCTAAGGATACTAACGAACAGAGCTGAGCAGTACATTGGAGAGGATCAGTTTGGATTTAGGTCAAAGTGCAGAACAAGAGAAGCTATTGGTTTGGTATTATGAGAATGATGGGAGAGAGAGTGCTGGAACATGATCAGGGAATGTTTTTGTTTTATTGACTTTGAAAAAGCTTTTGACAGAGTCCAATGAAGGAAACTAATGGAAATATTGAAGAATATTAATGTTGACTGGAGGGACCAAAGGCTGATCAAAAATCTATATCTTGGGCAGACTGTGAATGTTAGAGTTGCAGGAGACTCGGAGCTTGGATTGGTTGGGAGAGGGGTCAGGCAAGGATGCTCCCTGTCCCCTGTGTTATTTAATGTCTATGCAGAAGCAATGATAATAGAAGCGCACTCAGATCTGGAAGAGGGAATCGGAATGTGAGGTAAATTGGTCAAATCTGTAAGGTTTGCTGATGACAAGGCATTTGTTTGTAGTACTGAGAAAGGACTGCAAAGAATGGTCAATAGCGTGACAACAACGGCGGAAGAAATTGGAATGAGAATTAATGAGACCAAGACAAAGCTAATGAAAATTGCAAGAAAGAAAGGAGCACAAATGAACCTAATGATAGGAAATCGGACCTTAGAAGAAGCTGAGCAGTTTAAATATCTGGGAAGTTTATTAACCAACAATGGAAATTGGAATAAGGAAGTAAGATCTAGAATTGGTATGGGTAAGGTAGCTTTTGAGAAACAGAAAAGACTACTTACAGGTAAACTCAACTTGAAGCTGAAGGAAAGGTTAGTAAAAAGCTTGATATGGAATGTAGTACTGTATGGAGCAGAAACATGGACACTGAAAACAACTGAAAAGAAACTCCTGGAAAGTTTTGAAATGTGGATTTGGAGAAGAATGCTAAAGATAAGCTGGAGGGAGCACCAAAGTAATGAGGAAGTACTGCAACAGGTGAGGGAGGAAAGAAGACTCATAAAGGTGATAAGAGAAAGACAGAAGAAATGGATTGGACATGTGTTGAAGGAGGTGATGGAGGGTAGATGTGTAGGTAGTAGAAGGCCGAGAGGAAGGAAAAGGAAAGCAATGCTGGATAATTTGAAGGCAAGCAGGAGCTACCATGAGATGAAAAGGATAGCTCATGATAGAACACTGGTGGGACACATGAGTTGGACCTGACTGATAGGCAGGACACGATGGATGGATCAAAATAGATGGTATTTTTGGAATCTACAGATCATGCTGATTCCAAATATATATATATATACATATATAGGTCCAGGACCAACAGGAGGCCAGCTATGGCAATTTGAATATGGCGAGGTCAACCAATGACCTCAAAATGACCTTGGCCATAACTCATGACCTATTGGTTGGATTGAGCTAATATTTGAAAATTCTTGTTCTTTACCGAAAGCCAACCCCTAGACCAAATTTCAGCAAAAATGAAGAGGTGATGGTGTTTATCACTGGTTGATCTGTCATGGAACCACCCATTACTCCCATTTAGTTGAAACCATAACGAGTAATAAAGATTGGAAAGGATATTGGTACCTTCATTACCTTACTACCACCTTTATTACATTTGCCCCCACAAATCTAGAAAAAAAAAGTATTAATTACCCCCCTATGATTCCATTTAAATATAGGGTTATGGTTTATTGCCGTCACCCTCATCCATTGGAAATTTCAAGCAGATATATTGTGGAGAGTTGAACAGAAAAATCCATACGTTTTTTCGTTAAAAAGTTGTGTTTGTGGAGGTCTTCAAAAGACCTCGTTAAGTAGTGTTTTTTTGGTTAATGTTTAATTTATGTCTTCGGTATTTAGCGCTGTCTCATGGTAAAGAAGGAAATTACCATATCTTATTTCGTCAGGCCTCGCCTCTGTTTGTAGGATACGCTGCTCTCTTTCGATGTCGGCGATGGAGTTACGCAACGAGTTTATTTGGTTTAATTAATATAGGCATTCACTACACTTAAATACCTGAAGGAATAGGCCTATCCTTTTTGAGTTATTAGTTTATATTCATTCAGAACTTGTAGGAAGATTAAGTACGTCTCCCTTGCTTAAAGCATCGCTCGGAACTGCGCATCTCTGAGCAGCTAATATAAATTTCTTTGTCTTCAGTTTCCCTGACTTTACAGACCCCAGGCGTCTAATTTTTGTTTTTTCATTATTTCTTCTCTCGAAATAATTTTCATGCGTCAGCGATGGAAAATTTTGATACGAAATAATACGTTTTTCCTGTTATGTGGGCCCAATTGGGTTCTATGTTTGGCAATTATTTCCATTCACAATATGCTATGTCGCCAATCCCGAGGCAATTTTGTAGTTATTTAATTCAATAAAATAATAATTTGTATTTAATTAAGAAATAAAGGTACCATATACGATACCATGCTGTAGGCGTATATAGTTTTTCCATAACCCTGCAGAATCTCTTAAGTATGTGATATTAGTATCTACGTAGGTGGTTGTTTGTGGAACGTGATTTTAGGAGGAATATAAACGTATATCACTGTAAATGTAACTTATTTAATAAATGGTTGATTATTGTAGTTTAGTATTTACAGGACCGTAAATATAGGCGAGTGACCCGTTGCCCACGTTGGGGGCTAACATCATGAAAAAACTAGTGTTTGCCATTTACCATTACTTATTCGAGCTATAGTGGATTTAATTTTCCCAGAAGAGTTCCTTGTTCCATGCACGGTCTGTGCAGAGAACTGAAGAGATATTTATTCCAAAACTCCAGAATGACTTGTCGACGAGATGTTTCGTGTTAATTACTGGAGAAATTTGCAAAGCAAAGTTATCGTATAATTCTGTTTATAGCTTTATCTATTGATATAGAAAGGTGGAAATTCTCCCCCCCCCTCTTTAATACTAGTGTTTTAAGAGAATATATACAGTCGTGTTTTCTAGGGGGCGTGATCAAGACGACCAAAAAACGCAACGCAAATATTTTTGTTTGAGCGAGTTTATTGGATATATAATGTGAATTTTGTTAATTGTAATATATATATATATATATATATATATATATATATTATATATATGTGTGTGTGTGTGTGTATATATATATATATATATTATATATATATATATATATATATATTATATATATATATATATACAGGGCGTCCCAAAAAAATGTATACACACTTTAACAGCTGATAGCTCAATTGATGTTTCTTTCTTTCCAAGTTAAACCCATTAGAATTAATAATGGCAGTCAGACTAAGCTTTGAACAAAGGAAATTCATTCTAAAATGCTACTGGAAGTGTGAAAACGCAGTTGAAGTGCAAACACAGTTTAGGAGGGAGTTTCAAACAGATTCACCAACGCGACTTACCATCACTCGAATTAGAGATAAGTTTGAAGCCGATGGAACTGTTCAGAATGTCCACAAGAAGCGTTCCGGAAGACCACGGACATCGACAAGCCCCACAAAGCAAGAAAGAGTACTGGAAACGTATCACCAAAGTCCAAGAAAATCTGTGCGACAGGAATTTCAGAATCGTCTGTCCAACGCATTTTGAAGCGCTGTCAATGGAAAAGTTACATTCCAAGATTAGTCCATGCTATTAATGAAGATGATCCGGACCGAAGAGTGGAGTATTGCGAGTGGTACTTGGCACGATGTGGATGTGGATTGGACGAAGGGGTTTCGTAGAATACCCTCCGCGTTCACCAGACCTCACACCACTAGACTTTTTTTATGGGGATACTTAAAAGACAAAGTCTACGCTATAAAACCTGCAACAGTCGCTGAATTGAGAGCAGCCATTGAACGAGAATGCACACAAATACCAAACGAAATGTTTCGTGATGTTTGCGATTCCATTGCTTCGCGTTATCAGCAGTGCCTGGACCAGAACGGACGTCAGTTTGAAAACAGGCGTTGACAAAACAATTAAATAATGTCTGTAGATTCTATTACATTTTGAAAATGAAATGTATTTTAATAAACACTGCCTTTATAATTATTTAAAGTGTGTGTACATTTTTTTGGGACGCCCTGTGTGTGTGTGTGTACTCGACACTTAACGCCTTAATCTGAAGAAAGAAATATAGCAACAGGTGTCTCCAGAAATAAATTTTGAGCGTTAAATGCATTACCTAGATAGGATATTTATCTTTCATATGCGAGGCTTAGCGAAGCAAATTTTGGCGTCTGGTTGTGGAAAGAAAAAATTTCTACCAAACATCTCACCAGAGAATGCTTGTTTGTTTAAATTTCTCTCGACCATGGAGGAATTTTTTTTCTTTGTGGCAGAACATCGTAAATGTATATATACCCTCATTCCGATTAAGCCTTCTGATTATTCTAAGCCGATAATAACTCGTATGTGCATTTTTATTCTGACCACCGCTCCATTAAATCTATTTTCTTTGCTATGTTTCTTAGAGCATTGAGAGCTGTCAGTTCTGAATTTTTGGATTCCGAGTTATGCAATATCGTGAATATTGGTACTATTGAAAGGATTAATCGTGCATTTATCCAAAATAATTTCAATAACATTGTGGGAATGTATAAAATTGACAATATCCTATTAAAATACCTTTTGCATCTAACTCTTGTTAATCATCTGCTAGTCTTTTTCTGTCCCGCTGTACATATTTTTGTCATCTCGCCTTCATTCCCTGATGAGGTGTACTACTGAATATACGAAAGGCCTTGGAATAATTTCTTCTTTTTTCTTGTGGGTTTGTTGCCGTTAATGTTTAGTAGTGGGGACAATTCTCGCTTTAGGCCATATAGCCGTTGTGCTTGATTGTTGTTGTTGTTGTTGTTGTTGTTTAGCCGATCAGCCCACCCTGATCGAGCAAGCCGGCGGCACGCAGGTAACCGATCGCCCTCTCCGGAGTGGACCAGAGGTTCAGCGCACTAGTGATGTGTTGTGTTCGTTGTTGTGCTAGAGCGGTACAGTCCGTCATAATGTGTTCAATTGTTTGTGGTGTGTCTTGGCACAGGTGGCAGGTGTCGTCTATGGAGTTGTCTAGTCTGTGTTTATATGTCCGTAAGTTTGGGTGATGTCCACATCGGAATCGCGCTAAGTTAACTCGATCCGATCTGCTCAGGCTGATCTCTGACCTGTTAATGGGTGGCGGCTTCGCACCTAGGACCGCATTCGGACCGAGTCGTGTCAGTGCTTTGTGGGTTAGGTGTGTGTGTATGTGTTTTCTGTACTGTGTGATGTCTGTGGGGCGTGGTATGGAATGGAGTATTCCGTTATAATATCTCTCTGGTGTTACCTTAATGGTGCGAGGTGTTGGTGCATGATTGTACATGTAGTGGCAAGGGTGTTGTGGGTTAGTTGTCGCTGCTGCCATGAATTGTGTTCCCCTCATGTCTAAATGTTCCCTAACTTTTAGTATTTTTGTTTCTGTGTGCAGGTGTTCTATTGGTGTTGTTTGAGTGCATCCTGTAATGATACGAAGTGCGTTGTTTTGTATTGTTTGTAAGGTGTTTATGTGTGTGTTTGAGATAATGGGTGCCCAGCATGGGCTAGCATAGTCCATAACTGAGCGAATATATTGTTTGTATATGAGTGATGTTGTTTCCTGCTGGTGTCCAAAGTTTGTGCCTGTTAGTACCCTAAGCGTGTTAAGTCTTGACGTACATTTGGTTTTAATGTCCTGAATGTGGTTTGCAAAAGATAATGATGTGTATGTGACACCAAGTATTTTGGTTCTGTGAGTGTGTGGAATGTTGATGTTGTTTAGTGTAAGCTGTGGAATTACCTGGTGTTCTTTTGTGTTGCTTGTAAGCAAGGTGATGGTTGATTTTGTGGGCGCTACTTTGAGTCTATTGTGTGTGAGCCAGTCTTGTATACTGTTTATGTATGTTTGTAGGTTATTTGTAGCGGTGTCGATGTTGTGGGTGGATGTTAGAGTGATATCATCTGCATATGATGATAAGGTAAGCTTGTTATCTATGGGTGTTGGAATGTCATGCATGTATAAGTTGAAGAGTGTTGGTGAGAGAACAGAGCCTTGAGGGACCCCGTTCAGAAAAAGCTTGTTTTGGGATGACTTGCCATTAAATGTGACATGTGAGTATCTTCCTGAGAGAGTTGCTCAGCCACCTTTTGGTGTTATTGTGCATGTTTGTGTTGAGTATTTTGTTTATGAGAGGGAAGCGTGGGATAGCATCAAATGCTTTACTAATGTCTATTGTTGCTAATAGTGTACGTTGAGCTGGTCTTCTGGAGTTGATGCCATCCATGATGTGCTGCGTGAGGTTAGTGAGTAATGTCGTGGTTGAGTGGTGAGGTCTGAATCCATGTTGAGTAGGCGATAGTGGTATGTGTGGGTTGGTGATTTGTAAGATTAGTCTTTCTGTTACTTTGGAAGGTGTGCATAGTAAAGTAATGGGTCTATAGGAAGCTGGTTCTGTTGGATTTTTGTTTGGTTTGAGTAG
The DNA here is from genome assembly GCA_023014485.1 of Bathynomus jamesi. Lineage (NCBI taxonomy): Eukaryota > Metazoa > Arthropoda > Malacostraca > Isopoda > Cirolanidae > Bathynomus > Bathynomus jamesi. The sequence continues at coordinate 496,003 of JAJOZX010002732.1, forward strand.
TGTAATAATTTTACCTTGTTTCCATATGTCAGGAATAATACAGTGTTGGTATGAATATGTGCTGATATTTGTGAGAGCTAATATTCCTTGTGGGCCCAAGTGTTTAAGGTGTATGTTAGATATGTTGTCTGGTCCAGTAGCCTTCGAATTCTTAATGTTTTTGATGATCTTGGTGGTCTGGTCTGTATTGAAGGGTGTAATGGTCATGTCGAGTCTGTAGGTTTTCTTGTGTCTGGCTGTTTGTCTGTCTGCATGTTTCTGGTTGTTGTCTCTGTTTAAGTGACTTATCTTTGGTAGTGATTAACTAGAATGTTAGCTTGTTGTGTGTATGTTGGGATATTATTTTGGCTGCGACAGATAGCCGCGTGTGAGGTGTGAATGCCGCTGTTAGAGTGGGTAATGCTGTTTATAGTCTTGTATAGCCTGTATGTATCTGTGGAGTGGTTTAGTGTTGTTATGAATTCCCTGAATGTTTCTGTTTGTTTTTCTTTGAGTTTGTTGTTTATTTCTGTGTTGAGCTGTTGTATCTGCTGTTTTATGGCTTCTGTGTGTGGTGTTTGTGTGTTATATTTGAGGTTGTTACGTTGCCTTATGAGGTGGGCTATTTCTCTAGTGTAATTTGGGTTGTATTTCCTAATGTTGCCCTTGGGTATGTATTTGTTTGCATTATTGATAATCTGATTAAATGTCTTGAGTGTTGTATCGATGTTTATGATGGGTGTGCTGTTTAATGTGGTGAATTGTTCCTCAGTCTGTATTTTGAACTGTTCCCAATCAGCTTTCTTGTAATTTCTGTAAGTGTGCCTAAGGCTGTTGGGGCAGAGTGTAGAATGTGTTGTAATGATGATGGGCAGGTGGTCTGATGACAGTTGTTTTTCTGTTCTCCATTGTGTATGTGTTGCTAGTGAGGGGGAACAGAACGTTATGTCTGGGGAGGAGTTTGAGTATCCTGCTTGATGTGGTATGTGTGTATGTTCTTCTGTATTGTTAAGAATGAAGAGGCTGTTTAGTTGTGTGGCTATGTTGGCGCCTCTGTTGTTGTTTGGTTGTGCAGGTACCAACTAGTGTCTTTGGCGTTGAAGTCTCCTCCTAAGATGACATTAGTGAGAGAGGCAAGATTGTGTAACTGTGGATTGTAATTGGCTGGCACCTGAGGTGAACTATCTGGTGGGATGTAAATGTTGATTAGTGTGGTGTTGTGTTTTGCGCGTGTTTTAATGTTAACTGCCTGTATTTCTATCGTGTTATCTGCTTGGATTGTGTTTGTAATGTTTTGGGTAGCATCAGTGTAGCTAATGCTTTTACGTATGTAAGTGATGAGTCCACCCCCGTTACCCCCAGTACGATCTTGACGGATCGCCGTGAAGTCAGGGATGGTGGGTGTTTTGTGTGTGCGTTTTAGTTTTGTTTCTTGTATAAGTGCTATGTGAATGTTTTGTTTGTGTACGAATTCCCTAAGCTGCATGATTTTGTTTGTGAGGCCATCTACGTTGTACTGTAATATGTTAATATTATACTTCTGTATGTGTCTCATGGTACTATTGTGTCTATGTCTTTGTGTATGGTGACATGTGTAAGTTGTAGTGGGGCCTGGATTAGTCTTAATGTCGCCAGAGAGTAAGAGTAGTTCGGGGAGCACGCAATTGTTCCCTGTAATTGAAAAAATAGCACGCTGAGAGTAGGTCCGGCCCCGGGAGCCGATCGGCACTCTGACCGTGCCACGCAACAGGCCGTCGACTGCCAGTCTGGCCAACCGTAGACAGCCCGCTGCACGGAGATTTGAGGAAGTTTGGCCACCAGCGCGTTGATGTTTTGGTTTGACGTCGCTTCTTCGCGTTGACGTGTCCTGCGCTGGAGGATGCAGCCACTGTTTAGAAGCTTCCTCGTCAGCTGCTAACACTTTTTTCACGTTGTTCTAGCTACTGTACCTGTTCAGACGTTTTTTATAAACAAATCTTTATAAACAAATATGCAATTTTGTCTTGCTCTCTTTGTTGGAGTTCTGAAAATGAATTGCCCTCCTCTGCTAAATTGCTCTAATATGGACTCTGTTTCTTCTCTTTCTTTTATTTTCACAAGAAATATGTCTAAAATTCAATACAGAAATCTTCTTGGGAAGAATTTAGCACCACAAAGTTAAAACTGTGAAGCACAAAATGTAAAGTATGTACAGCTATATACTCGTGGTTATATTACAAATACATTTCTCCTCATAAAACTTCGGAATATAGATACACTAGTAGCTAACGGGAGCAGTCGTCGATGCAACTCCTTTGTTGAATTGATGAGTGGAGCTAATTGAATCTATTGTTACAGTAGTTAACCGAGGTGAGAGTGATCAATGAGAGTTAACATTTATTGAAGAGAGTTGTGTGCGCCCAGGAGCGTTGACGTTAAACGTGATCATGGTGGAAATAGATAAAACGTATGCCGAGACACAGTGTTCCCCCACCATCTTAACATAAGCGTATTCTTCATCAAAGAGAATCTAATTTTCAAAAATAGATACATACGCGATGTGTCGTTAAATACACTCATAAAGGAATTAAGATATTCATTGAACATCATCTCAAATATATACAATAAATATTGCAATCGTTTATTATTACATGGTCTGTTAATTTCCTGGATGGGCGACACAAATCTTCTATGTTGTGGCAAGACGCTGGATTAGTAATAATTTCCGCAGAACTTTTTGTTATCTCAAGCAGTGCTGGGCAAGTTCCGCACACCTTCCGCACATTCGCACTGTGCGGAAGCGCGAAATGGTGTGCGGAGGTGCGGGTGCGGAAGGTGTGCGGATTCACATTTTGTATATGCTTTGAAATCAATCGACTTTTTCAATATAGCTTTGTCCCTTTTTAGAACTAATAAAATTAATACGAGACTTCCAATAGATGGTGTTCATAGCCTCGCGGGTTATTACGTGTGTATATATATATTAGTGATGTAGGTCACATCCGCACATTTTCTCGCATCTGCATCCGCATCCGCACTTTCGACTGCGGATGTGGACCGTTGAGATAAAACGTCATTAATAAGCGGAAATTATCAAATTCTACTATAATTAATAGAATTAGTTCATTGTGCGCAAAAGTGATGCAAGCGACAAGACGAGAGGCTGTTCTTGTATGAAGTTACTCTCTTGCAACCTACTTAGATCCACGTTACAAAGCTAAGTTATTTTCACCTAGTACATTAGAACGAGTTAAATCATCACTTGGCAAAGCAGTTGAAGAGCTTCAATCTCTTGAATCTGTCGCTTCGCCACCTACCAAAAGAATAAAAGCTTCAGTGACAGAACCAACACCTTCAACAAGCAAATCTATCACAGAATCTCTCTCTCAGTTTCTTGAGTCAAGCAGCGATGACGAGACCTACGCATGTCAAAAGATGTAGTTAAAATGATCGAGAGCTATCACCAAGAAAAACGCCTGGCTGCATGTGACAATCCTATTAGTTGGTGGAAAAATACGCAGAATATCTATCCATACTTGAGTAAACTTGCAAGGAAACATTTAGCACGTCCTCCAACAAGCGAGAGATTATTTAGCAGTGCTGGATTAATATATGATGAAAAGAGAAACAGACTGGCAGCAGAAAAGGCAGAAAAATTAATGTTCCTTAAGCATAACCTTCCTATAATTAAGTTTGAATATTAAACGATGAACATCTTAGTTTACTTTATTTTAATTACTCATTTATAAATATGCCTAATAAAACTTTAAACTTAATATAAATAGTTATCAAGCTAATTAAAGATCTCTTTCTATAAGGGTGGAGGTTGGGGAAAGAGGTCGGGTAACACAATTATGGTTTCTAATTGTGGCTGAAACTCGACAAAATATAACGAATTTATTTGCAGACGAATTCACTAATTCATTTCTATATTAGTTAGATGCTTGCTATTATTTTATATGTTCAGGGAAAAGTACAGCAATTATTGTACAATTAATCAATTATACTACATTATAGCTACAGCTCTCTCTATATAATAACTTATTATATACGTTAAACACAACAAATCTCGAATATATCCTAAAAAATAACGAAAATGTAAACATCCGCATCCGCGGATGTTGAAATCAAACATCCGCATCCGCGGATGTGAAAAAAATGACATCCGCTACATCACTAATATATATTATATATATATATATATATATATATATATATATATATATATATATAATAAGCTTCAACGTCCGGAGCGTGCTCGTCGCGAAGCTGCCAGAGAGACGACCCCGAGGAGGATGGGCGACCTTCAGCACCAGTCGACCTTGGGGAGCCACTCTGCAAATCCGGACATCTCCCCTGCCCCCTGTTTCGGGGGGCGCGGCCTCAGGCCGTCCCCCGGTCCCTGGACCGGGTTCCATGGGTCTCAACCCAACTCTCTCTCTCTCTCCCTACACGCAACACTATCCTCTCCTTTCCGTTTTTCTAGCTCATGGGAATGATGTCCCGGCCATCATCTCCCTTCTCCTCCTACTAGCCGGTGACATTGAACCCAACCCCGGACCCCACACCTACACATGCCCTACCTGCCAACATCAAATCAGGCGAACTCAATGGTCAGTCCGTTGCTGTCAATGCTCGGAATGGCTACACCTCTCCTGCACATCACTACCCTCAGTACAATTCCACACACCCCAATGGGCATGCCAGCACTGTCTAGCTAACCCTCAACGCAACCAACCACACATACCTCACCCCAAACACTCACTAAACATTTTACAAATAAACATTAATGGCATCAAAAACAAACCAGGAACTCAACTCTCTCCTCCACACATATAATATACATATAGCACTTATCCAAGAAACTAAACTCTCACCAGACACCAGGCTCCCAGTCTTCAACAATTACTCAACATTAAGACAGGACGCTAACCCCATAGAACATGGGCTTATCACACTCATCCATAAAGACATCCCATACACAAATATAACGCAGCACACACACGCCCTCCTCAATAATGACCCTACCCTAAAAATCCAGACAATCAAATCCTCCACTTTTCACATCAAACATATACATACCCCCCCTATCTCTGCTCACTGCCCCCCACGCTACGAGCCCCCCCTGCAACCACTTACACAATACGAGAACCACATCGTGGGAGGCGATTTCAATGCTCATCACCCGACATGGCTCTCCTCTCACATACCAGACGCTCGTGGCACGCTACTCCTAGATGATCTTCATACATACAATATCCTCAACAATAGGAACCAACCCACACGCAAACCCTTGCAACACAACCAACAACACATCTCCCCCAGACATTACCTTCTGCTCACCATCCCTACACACACGCACAACATGGCAGACATTACACCACCTCCCCTCCGATCACCTCCCAATACTAATCACCTATCAACACACACACCCCATCCACACATCCTTCAAACAAACATACACGAACTACAAACATGCAAACTGGCCTTCTTTTACAGGATACATTGAAAACGAGCTTCAGGAATTCTCCACTACTAACTTCCCCTCTATAGACAAGGCTACCGCCCACATAAACAACACTATCACTCGCGCTAGCAAACAATTCATCCCACAAGGACGCAGGAAACACTTCAACCCAAATTTCTCCCCACAAATACACAATCTAATCAAACAAAGAAACTCATTACGCCAGAAACACAGTCCCACTGCAGAAGACATTGACCTCATACACCACCTTAACACTGACATCACAAATCTAATAAACACTAAACAGTCAGAAAACTGGGAATCCTATTTAACTACACTCAATCACAAGACCAACAGCACCCAACTTTGGAAAACCTTGAAAAAAATCCACACTTCACATACTAACCCACCCCCCACACACGAAGCTCTCCTTTCCAACTGTAACCAAATTCCATCCCCACAAAAACACTGCAACCTACTCATGCACCACTACTCAAAAATTAGCCATAAAATCACTGTTCCCAATAATAGAAAAATCCTCAAAAACATACGGAAACTCTCGGCCGACCCACAACAACCACATCCATTTACACCCCAAGGCACAGCTGCAGCCATAAAATCCCTCAAAAACTCTCATGCCGAAGGCCCAGACCGCATTTCAAACATTCATCTCAAACACCTTGGTCCAATTGCTATTGCAGCCCTCACAAACATATTCAATTACTCCTGGCTTCACAATATCATACCCTCTACCTGGAAGCTGGCACACATCATCCCGATACTGAAACCCAATAAACCCTCCAACCTACCTGCTTCATACCGGCCAATCTCCCTTCTCTCAACCATTTCCAAAGTCCTCGAAAAACTGATATTAAGACGCATACAACCACACATTACATTTTCACAAACCCAACACGGCTTCAGGTCCGCCCACTCCACCACAACGCTTCTTACAAACCTAACCCAACACATCTTAGATGGCTTCAACCAACTATCCCCCCCTGCCCGCACAGTCCTTGTGGCCATCGACATCAACAAAGCTTTCGACTGTCCCACGCCACATTCTTGCACAAAAGATTATTGATCTCGACATCCCCACCAATGACAAGAAATGGCTTACTAATCTCATTGCAGGCCGACTTGGCAAAGTCATACACAAACAACACTCATCCAAAACCTACAGACTATACAATGGCGTCCCACAGGGCTCCATACTCTCTCCAATCCTCTTCATGCACGACCTCCCACAACCTCTCTCCCCCCATGTCCACGTCTCCTCCTATGCAGATGACCTGACCATAACAGCACAACAACATAACCGTAACACCGCCACATGCCTGATCCAGCAGTACATTACCAATCTGGAACTCTGGCTGACTAACAATAGGATGTCAGCATCCCCTCAAAAATCCTCCATCACCCTCCTAACCTCAGACCGCCACGAATCCCAAGCACACCCGAGAGTCACCCTCATGGGACATCCCCTACCTCTAAACAAAACTCCAACAATCCTTGGCCTCACCCTAGACACACACATGTCCTTTTCCCCTCACATATCAAACATTTGCTCCAAAGCAACAAAAAAACTCAACGGTCTCAGAACACACCTCCACAACATTCGGTCAACAGAAGGAATCCCTCAGTATCCTATACAAACAGTTTGTACGTACTACCCTAACTTACGCTGCCCCCGCCTGGTCCCCGTCCATCTCCCACACAAACCAGAAAAAGATACAGAGCACACAAAACAGAGGTCTCAGAAGCATTACTGGCTGCCTCCGAACCACACCCATCCCACATCTACATGCAGATACGAAAATACTCCCCATCGAACACCACATGAACATGACAGGGACTCAATTCTTCTCCAGAGCACTGGCCCCAGACCACCCCTGTCACCATCTCACATTACACAATCCCCCACCCCGCAACAAAAAACGTACTCCTGCTGCTCACTATTCACAGCTACTGAACAATATCCCCCCCACTCCCCTAAACATCAACCCCATTAAACATCTCCACACAGAATTCACCCGGAAATACCTACTCGACCAACCACACAACTGTCCTTCACGATACTACCCCTGTAGTCCATCAGAGCGAACAAACCCTCCCAAGGAAAACAAGTTACTCTGGCCAGGCTCCGTTCAGGCCACCACCCCTCCCTCCAATAATACAGACACAGACTCCACCTAGCTGACACCTCCACCCTGAGGACACAGAACACCTACTCTTACACTGCCACACCCTCTCTCAACAAAGACACAACTCCAACATTACCTCTCTACGAGACCTATGGACCCGTCCCACGGTGGTCGCGGGATACCTGAGCGCCGCCGGGTTCGCATAAGAGAACCCGGGGGCTACGAAGTAAGAAAGTATATATAATAAAATAAAATAAAATAAAATATTTCTGCCAAAACTAATGCATGCCCGCGAATAAGAAAAAAGCTAACTCAAATCATATTTTGTAGATGCATGGAGAGAGAGAGAGAGGATATTTGATCGTTCATATGTGAGCTCAGACAGGTAAATTTCATGTTCAAAAGGTCATACTGAATCCCCACACCTGTCTCAACTCATTAAAAAAAATTTGAGGATTGTTAGAAAATCTAGAGGCGATATGATTAAGCTGATTGCTGTAGCATTGCTTGTATATATTAATTTAAGGTGTATGTACAGTATATCCATCCAGTGGCGGTTCCTCATATGGGCAATATGGGCAGCCGCACAGGGCGGCATTTGTGGAGGGGCGGCATGAGCGCCTGCAAAAAAAATAAAAATAAGAATAAATAAATAAAGAAATAAATAAAAAATAAAATAAAATAAATAATAAAAGATCAATAAATATATTTTTATTAATAAAAAACCATCTATTACATTTTCCATAAACCTTCCCATAAAAGACCTAAACAATGCAAAATGCTTCCAGATTAATATTATTGGGAATAAAGGCCCATACTTTAACATATGTAATGTTATTTTTCTGGGTTTGGTTAAATAGTGAAATGTATATTATGAAGCATCTGATGAGCCCTTGATTGATGCTTTGAAGAAGCTGGAGGTGACATTTTTCAATGCAGTGGTTGATGCTGCAACATCAGCCATTCAGGAAAGATTTTCCACGTTGGAAATTGTGGGAGAGAAGTTTGGAGTGCTGACACATTTCCAAAATCTCACATTTGAGGAGCTGACAGAACAATGTGTGAACCTTAGTACTACACTACACTTTAAGGGACAATCTGACTTGGATGGCAGAGAGCTTGCACAGGAGCTGAAGAACTTGCCTGACTTGCCATCAAAGACCATATCCTTGCTTGAACTGCTGACATTATCCATGAAAGGGAGCTCTCTGAAATATATCCAAATTTGTGGACTGCTCTCAGAATTGGTCTTACTCTTCCAGTCACTGTTGCTGAAGCAGAGAGGAGCTTTTCAAAGCTGAAGCTCATCAAATCCTACCTGAGGTCAACTATGTCACAGGAACGCCTTACCGGTCTGGCCATCATCAGTATAAATCATACAATTGCTGAGCAGATTTCATATGATGATTTAATTCATGACTTTGCATCAAGGAAGGTAAGAAGAGTCAGGCTTTAGATGGCAGTTGTGCTGTGGTGCAATTTATTTTGTTTCTTCTTCAAAGTGTAGCATAATAATTACCCTCTCTTAAGTGTCTTATTCTATTTATGTGATAGAGCATTTGTACAATTTAGAAATTTGATTCTCTAGTTTATTTATGGCAGTTGTGCAATTTAATTTGTATTTTTCCTGTTCATAGTATCATAATTACATTCTCTTAAGTGAGTTATTCTATTTACGTGATGAAGGATTTGTAAAATTCAGAAATTTGAGTCTTTGTTTTGGTTCTGAAGTTCCAACAATTAGTCCAATAAAAAGTTATTTTGTGAAAGTTATGTCTGTCCTTTATTTTGGGGGGATTCGAATGTGTGTGTGTTGGCGAACAGGGGGGGGGGGGGCGCTGAAGGTGAGGTTCGCCCAGGGCGTCATGTAAGCTAGGACCGCCACTGTATCCATCTCATAATTGTAAGGTTGGTGAAAAACTCACTTAATTTAAAGATAGCAATTTTGGGTTCTTGTGGCATTGTTTGGGCACTTGTGCCATCATTTTTTGGGGGCACTGGCGCGTCCTTTCTACTCGTTTATTGAATGCAGTACTTACAGGGTGTGGGCTTACAGAGAGCGCTCTCGCAATTCAGTTTGGTTTAGATACAAGATTGTTGCAAGATTTAGAAAGACCATCATAAATAGTGCCCCTTTTGTTTTGTTTTTTGCTTAATTTTATGCAACTGAGGCCTAAAGTATGTCCACATCGAATCAGCAACCCTAAGGTAGGACCTTAAGTTTGTTTTAGTCTAGCTTAACTTGGGCTATAGGTTGAAGTAGCCTCTCAGAGCTTGGCTGTTCAAGGCTTAGCTGGGATTCTGAACCCAATCAAAATAAATAAAAATAACAGGTACTGCATTTGTAAATTGTATGATGATATAATTAATATAATTTATTCGAAAAATACTGTATGTGCTGAATAGTGACTTGGACATGTAATCAGTTTGCTTGTTATATACATAAAAACCATTCATAATAAAATACTGAGTAAACAGGGGGGCCCATATACCAATCCTTCTCCGAGGCCTGGAGCAGCTCTCGGCGGCCTTGTATATATCGCTATCACATATGAGGGGTCCCGCGTCTTAACACATTGCCTGCCAAGTCATACATATATGACTGACACTAATGTTTCCGTTTGTGCCGCGGCATTCAAATGTGTATGACTACAGTTTCCTCTGAAGCCATGGCATTCAAATATGAATGACGCTGTGTAGAAATCCAATGGGAGTTTGCAAGCGTGGCCTCTGCGGAAAAATTTGATATATTTGGTTTGACTTAATTGGTAAAAATAAATATTTTAGGACAATAAAACTAAAAATCAACATTTTGATTTTCTTTTTGGTTAAATGTTTGTAAGCAACCCATGCATTGACCACTGCTATTCCTAATATGAGTTCAAGACCAAGTTTGCGGTACCATTTTATGCTTTTACGGAAAGTTGTAACGTAGGAAGCCATTTGATCGGACAAGTGAATGCCCGATTTACCTTTGTTGTACGCTAAGACTGGTAAGGGTTTTGACGTAGCCTTTCGAGATTTGCGTCCTCTAGTTGTGGTTGTAGTCTGATTCGGGTTAGTGCTGGTTGAAGGCTGATTATTACTAGAAGTAGTAGTAGGTGTGAGCTGGTTTTGGCTGGTAGAAGGTTGTGGTTGGACCTGCGATGGATTTGTTGATACCATTATTGGAGCATGTTTTGTTGACAAGATCCTAACATCACGGGTGTCCTTCCATTTCAGAACAACAATCCCATTTGAATCTTGCCGCGAAATTATTTCCCCTCGCTCGAGTTTCGCTTGGAGAACATCCTTGGGAATATATTTTTTATTTGCCCCGAGGGTGCCAACAATATGGGTTTGTTTTTCTAAGAAACATTTCGCCAACTCGTAACTCGTGTAGAAATTGTCTATGTACAAAGTTCTACCTTGATTGAGAAGTTCTCCAGTCAGTTCCAGACAGACATTTTTTAATAAATACATATTTGAAAAAAAAAAAAAAAAAAAAATCAGTCATACATATTTGAGTGACGTAGCCCCACACGTGAAAAATGTCATGGGGGGCCACGTCATTCATATGTGAATGACATCAAAATATTAATTTAGCGACTTCAAAATTTCAAAGAATAATAAATTTGATCTAAAATAGTGTTTTCTGGTCAAAATGAAGTAAATTACGAAAAAAACTCGAGTGGCCCCTGCGGTTATTTTTATAAAATCGGCTTGGCACGCAATATGTCAAAGTACCTAAGCGTCAAAATTAAAATTCGCCAGAAATCGCCTCCAAAGTTCAGCAATATTCTCGCAATAGTATCTGTTATTAATTGAGCTAGAACGTTCATTTTTGGCTAAATTAGAGTTCTAAGTATGCTAATGAAGATGTTGAGTTTTTGGAATAGATTTTCATATTTTATATTTTATACATATATTTTTTTTAAATTTTTTATTATCTTATTATGCCGAAGTTTGGGTGCGATTTCTGGCACAGAATGAGGTGAAAAAAGTAGTTCGCTTCATAAGGTTTTCAACCATACTTCTAGTGTTAAGGTCATTATAGCCCAAACCACGCGATAGAGGAAGGGTGAAAATAGTGATATCCATCAAAAACACGTTTTCGCCTGTGGTGGTGCTTAGGTACCTTAAGACGCGCGACCCCTCATATGCTTTCCATCAGTTTCCAATGCCACGTATAATATAGATATTCTTAAACAGAGAAAAGAGTAATATGATTAACGATTGTTATACAAAGTATGTAATAGTAATATTGTTGCAATCGACCATAATTTATACAGAAAAGGAAAGGGACACTTCTTGCATTAGTTAAAAAAAAAATCACGATTATCTCAGTTATTATAGTATACGGTCCAGAGGCGGATTAAGACACCTCGGGGCCCCGGGGCAATGAAGAATATGGGGCCCTTTTCTATAGCTTTTTATTAACAATACATGTACAGTCCATAGTACATTTACACGAATTATATGTACTGTGTCCAGGCTAATTGAGAAACAAACTTAAAAGAACCTTAACACAGTGTATTTTGCCGTTTGACAAAACCAAAACAGTATTAAACAAACTTTACTTTAGAGCCAGTGGTGTAGTCGTAATTTCTTCAGTGGGGTAACGCTAAAAGTAAAATAAAACCAGTAGGGTAACGCTAAAAGTAAAATAAAACCAGTGGGGTAACGCTAAAAGTAAAATAAAACCAGTGGGGTAACGCCGTTACCTTGCGTTACCCCGGGACTACACCACTGTTTAGGGCCTATAAAACATAAAACAGTGACGTGCACAGACTTTCAGAAGAAAAATTTTAAAATTGTATGTGGTAAATATTCTTAAATTCCATTAAATTCAATGCATGCAATTTCTAAATAGTTACTTTACTTATAACTTTTATAAGTATCAATCAGCAGGATAAAGGGCAGAAGGATCTACCGTAATTGTCGTCCTTGCGGAAAAATTGCATCGTTTTATAATAAATAATCTAGGTATTTTTATTCATTTTTAATGAAAATTGTATTGTTTTTAAAAATCAATTTCATATTAAAAATGAAAAGGTTATGATATGTTGTTTAATAAATCATTTATTAATTTAATGAAATTCATGCCAGTACTAAAACCCAAAATCCATCGTTTGACACACTGGTGTACTCAGGGTTGCCATCTGGTATTATTCATTACCAAATCTGGGCAAATATGGTAATGAAAAAGCAATTTGGTATTTTAAAAAATTATTTGGTATTCTGGTAATGAAATAAGCTGAATTTGGTAATATATAAATAAGAATGTGAGAAAAATTGAGTTTCATAAACATTGCATTCCACAACATGTTATGAACATGTTACAACAAATCATTGTTAAAAGTTTCGATCAATTTTACTAATTATTCAGTCCTGAGTATTTATACATGCTGATTCAAATTTGCTAAAACGATACTGATGTTTAAAGCAAATTGCAGTTATAAATTTACTGTTTAATTGACTTTGGAGCTTACTCTGAATTGTTATAGAAAATGCGAACGAACATGTTACGAACTTGTTGCAGTTTTAAAATTTTATCATGTGGCAGCATTAGTTACGGCCTGTTAATGCGTCAGTCAGTTTATCGAGATTCACGGTTGACTGAAGTGTGTTTTTTCTTAAACTATGTAACTTATTAATTGCAACAATGTCAAAGTGGAAATCGGATTATGAAACCGGGCGATTGTACCATAGTGAATGGGAAAAAGAATATCCATTGGTGAAAAGAGCAATTGGCTCATCTCAACAAGCTTTTTGTATATAATTTGGTAATAAATTGCCTTATTTGGTACTAAATTAAAGGAAATTTGGTATTGGTGCTCCAGTCAGACTTGGCAACCCTGGGTGTACTGATGGGCCTAGCCTAGTAGGCCTAAGACTAAGTAGGGGACGTGGACGTTTTTACCAACTTTACGAGTAATGTCATACAATATTTTTTGGAGTAATGTCACACTGCTTTGGATTCCAACTTACCATAATTATCAGTGAGAAATCACTAGTTAGCTTAGGTTAATGTAAAATAAACAAACAGTAAACAATACACCCACATACCCGAGAGACGCAATCAACAGTGAACAGCTGCAGTCAGTGTTACCACTAGGGACGCCCTCCCTGATTGACAAAATAATAGTAGCGGTATGTTAAGTTTATTATTCTAATAAAAAAATCATAGATCAAAGTAATTCCAGTTTTGAAAATCTGTTGAAGTAGCAGTAACTAAATAAAAATATAACTAATTAATTCAAATTTATGTCGAATCAATATATTTATGAATTTTGACTAAAAGGGCACTTTTGATATGAAGAAGAAAAAGGGCAGGGGCTCAAGCACCCCAAGCCCCCCCCCCCCCTGTGCACGTGCCTGACATAAAATAAAACGGGGAATTTGTCAGTTTGTGTACTCTGTCATATTTAATAAAAGAAGTTTGCGAAATCTCGAATTATATCATCGAAACTCAATTGATTGGGGAGGGGGAGGTTCCTCAAGCATGGAAGCCTGAGGCTTCAGCCTCAATAGACTCAGTGATAATCCGCCACTGTGTATACCTAAATATAAAAAATGGATTGAAGTAGGGGTGAAAGGGAAACGACTTACAGCTCATATATGGTAGTGATGTAATTTGGATGGCCCAATCCAGACAATACGAGGTATGTCCGCAAACACACACGTAAACTGGCAAGGAGTGGACACGTGACCTGCAACGTGTGAGGGTGTGTGCACCTGTACGGCATTGAAGAACTGGCAAAAATTAACAGGTTTACAGACAACCAGTACTTAGGGATACTGGAGGTGGTGATGCTGCCAACTGTAAGAACATACGCTTTGCCCCATCCTGAGCGCATTATATTTATGCAGGTAAGTTGTGAAAAAACTATTAGGGCTATGGGTTGATTGCCTGTTACCCTCATCCGTTGGAAATTTCCAGCAGATTTGAATGGAGAGTTACCGACAAAAGCCCTATGTTTTTTCGTTAGTGTGTTATGAATATGTAGGTCTTTAAAGCAGAGCCGGATTTAGACGTGTGGAGGCCCCCCTACCTTAGGGGAAGACATAATTGAAGTCATCCATAAGATTCATAATATAATTAACATACACACACTTTCAAAACATCGTGCACTCTTGTGTCTGTCCATTCCACTCATTTCTACAAAAAATGAAAGCCTCGGGTTACTCGGGTATTCCACAGTGGTGGGCACCGTTAACCAAAAAGTTAACTTCGTTAACCGCTAATCCGTTAACCAAAAAGTTAACTTCGTTAACCGTTAATCCGTTAAACATGTAACGGAAGTTACCGATAAACCGTTAACGTTAACTTTTATTATAAAAAAATGAAAAACAATATATATAATTTAATTTTCCCTCTTCTTCTCGTTCTCCATTTTGTCCATGAGATGCATGTCGCCCTTCATGAAAATTAGCATATCAAAGTTTTCATCAGACAGGGATGATCTCTTGGCCCTCAGGATGTCCTTGCCATAGAGAACAAACGCTCCACTGCAGCACTGGAGGGATGGCTGTGTTGAACTTGATGAACAAGTCCACCAACACTTGCTCACCCAAGAAGGCAGCATCTGTCACAAGTCCTTGGAGTTGGTCTCCAGCCAGGTCTTGACCAAGTTCTGGGCCTTGCCCTTGAGTGAACTGTGGCTTCTGCTGCTCTCTTTTCTTGATGACAGCACTGAAGAGTCATCCTCCTCCTCGTTGTTGCTGCCCACTTCGTTGGACTGCTGCTTCATGGGCTCCTCGACTGTACCCTCCATGCCTTTCCTCACCCTGGCGACCTTGGTGTTGTCATACTTGTCCAACCAGATGAGGCGAAACCTGGATGGAAGGCAGCAGCCAGCTGGCATTCGTCATCCTCCAGGAGGGGCCCAAACCTTTTGTCGATGCCTGCCAAAGTGATCTTACCTGATCAGTTTTATGGTTCTTGAAATGTATCAAGGAGACTACTAATAAGGTACTCACAGACATATTATAAATATACATGACTACTTGACAACGATTATTTTTAAATATTCACTAGCACAAACATGTTGCGAAGAGACAGACTGCAAATGAACGAATGTAGTTTTGTTGTAATTGTTACATATATATTATTGAAAGTGCCTTAAAATGCTCGTGATTATTTCTTGAAAGAAGTTGAAACATTCAACTCAAATGGCAATCTTTCCGCCTGATTTACAGTCGACATGTTTTGCTCAAACCAATGCCATAAATAACTACCATATTTGGTAGACACAATTGTGGCGACGGAAACAAATATATCGCCTGATTTGCACTGCGGAAATGGAATCGTTCATCACTATTAACAGTGGCGGATTATTGCGCACCTGCTCAGCACTGAAAATAATAGAAACTTTTAAACGTTTATTTATGAATTTTTTGGGTTTACGGACTTGAGTTAACGGAAGTTAATGTAACGGAAGTAATTAGTCCGATAATGATTTTCAAAGTTAACCTAAAAGTTAAATCGTTAATGAAAAAGTTAACTTCGTTAATTAACGATTAACTGATTAACGGTTTGTGCCCAGCTTTGGTATTCCATTATAGTGAGAGTAGGCCTAAAAGAGTAATAAAAACAATAATAATCAGTAGACAACAAATAGTAATTGGTAAAAGTTTATGTACTACAGTGGTATTGGATGCGTGTTTTTTTGTTGATCATCTATCGGGTTTTTCGTTTCGGGTTTTTTCTATTTTGATAATGGCTTGTCAATATGTGGAGGCCCAGGGGCAGCTGCCCACTCCTAAATCTGGCCCTGCTTTAAAGGACCTCTTTATATTTAATTGTTTATGATAATTTTAGCGTCGGGATTTTAGATGCCTATATGTGAACGAAAAGAAATTGTCCCACCTTATTTTTTGCTGGATCTTAGTTTGCTTCGATGTTTGGCGTCACGATCTTTTTCGGTGTAGGGCCGCCACGATGGAGCTACGTGATGAGTTAACTTGATGTAATTAATATAGGCAGTCACAATATAAACACTTAGGTATAGGCCTATCCTATCTGCAGTGTTGGGCACTAAAGCGTTAATCCGATAACAGTTAATTAACGGTTAACTTTTTTTAACGGAAGTTAATTTCCATTTATCGTTATCGGACCAGTTAACTTCCGATAACTCGATATTTAGTCTGTTAAAGTCCGTTAACACGTTAACTGCGAGGTCATTCACGGAAGATCACCGCTCCGCGAATGAATTCAAACCGCCATAACTTCAGTCTGCTTCCAGATCTCGCAGGGGAGTTGGGGAGGCCCAGAGGTCAAGACTGGCAGTTGGGCCTAACTTTGAGAAGTTGGTCTTTCTGAAGGGCAATCAGCACATTGTGTCAGTCTTTAATAAATTTGCCTAAAATTTAATTTTACCTTTCAGTTCCTGCCATAATAATTCTCTGGTAAATTAAAATTTAGTTAGTGGTTACAAGGGTTTTCAAAACATGTAATCAGTACATTTTTTATTAAAATAAAAAAAAAAGTTTGCAAAACTTGATAAAAATAGTTAATACCTATTTATTGTTGGATTTTGCATAAATAAACATTTTCTATGGGTTTTAAAGCTTTTTTCCTTGATTTTTTTAAATGTTAGTAAAGAAATAGTTATCGTTATCGAAGTTAACTTTTTGGTTAACGGTGCCCACCACTGCCTATCTGTAGTAATTAAGTTTATTATAAGGAATTCACTCAGAACTTTAGGGAAGACCAAAGCACATCTTCCCTGTTTAAAGCGTTTGCTGTACAATAAACAGCCCCGAGAGCCGTTCCTATATTCGCGTTGTATTTTCATTATTTGCTGATCTGGCAAAGTTTTGTTTGGTCTACTCTGTGGTAGACTAAACAATAAATTGGGTTTTCTTGCTGCTATGTGAGGCTCGATGCATACATAGAGGTTCTTTGTACGTATGGCAATTATTTTATTCCCAATAGGCTATGTCGCCAATCCCGAGGCAATTTTGTATAGATACTTAATTCAATTAATTAATAATTTATATTTAATTATGAAATAAAGGTACCACATATATGTTGTGAGCGCGTATAGTTTTTCCATATAAGTAGTAATTAAATTATTTTCATTACACAAAATATGGTTTCAAGAAAATGACAAGGTCAAGCAGTGTATATTTTAAAGTAATATGATTAAAGGAGGACATTGGTAAATGTAATTTTAAATGTACCTTATTTTTATTTATTTATTTATTTTTGCATCCTCTTAAGGCAACTTCAAAAAAGTATGGATGAAATATTACCTCGAAGTTTTGCTAATTTCTTTTTACAGGATAACTGCCCTGTTCATACTGTCAGGATCATCAGACGATGGTTTTAGGAAGAACGAGATGTCGAGTTGCTGAACTGGCCCACTGTTAGAAAATCTAGAAGAGGAAGAGCCATTGTTGTCCCAAGGCGATATGATTAAGCTGATTGATGCAGCATTGCTTGTATATATTAAGTTAAGGTGTATATATATCCATCTCATAATTGTAAGGTTAGTGAAAAATTTACTTAATTTAGAGCTAGCATTTCTGGGCTCTTGTGGCATCATTTTTTTTAGGGCACTGCGTGTCCTTCCTACTCGTTTGTTGAATGCGGCACTTACAGGGCGTGGTCTTATAGAGAGCTCTCTTGCAATTCAGTTTGTTTGTTTAGATACAAGATTGTTGCATCGTGCAGGTTGTTGTTGTTGTTGTTGTTGCAAGGTTTAGAAAGAAAACCATAAATAGTGGCCCTTTTGTTTTGTATCTTAATTTTATGCAACTGATGAGAAGTATTTGTTTAGTTCTTCAGTTATTTCAAGATCATCATCTATAGTTTTATCATCTATATGGAGGGGGCCAATTTTCTTTTTCACTCTACTTTTCAAATTGAAGTGACTGAAAAACTTCTTAGGATCTTGAAATAACTGAAGAACTAAACATACTGTGGGCTATTTAATATGATGGCCACAGCTCTTAAGTAGCAATAGAAAAATATTGATTCTTATCAGGAAAATACAAAAGCAAAAATTATATTCTTAATCATCTACAACGAAATGCATACTGAAGAATAAGGAAGCCAACATGTTTAATAAATCATAATAGCAGTCTCCTGTCTCGTTTTATAATAAATAATCTAGGTATTTTTATTCACTTTTAATGAAAATTGTATTGTTTTTAAAAATCAATTTCATATTAAAAATGAAAAGGTTATGATATGTTGTTTAATAAATCATTTATTAATTTAATGAAATTCATGCCAGTACTAAAACCCAAAATCCACCGTTTGACACACTGGTGTACTGATGGGCCTAGCCTAGTAGGCCTAAGACTAAGTAGGGTACGTGGACGTTTTTACCAACTTTACGAGTAATGTCACAATATTTTTTGGAGTAATGTCACACTGCTTTGGATTCCAACTTACCATAATTATCAGTGAGAAATCACTAGTTAGCTTAGGTTAACGTAAAATAAACAAACAGTAAACAATACACCCACATACCCGAGAGACACAATCAACAGTGAACAGCTGCAATCAGTGTTACCACTAGGGACGCCCTCCCTGATTGACAAAATAATAGTAGCGGTATGTTAAGTTTATTATTCTAATAAAAAAATCATAGATCAAAGTAATTCCAGTTTTGAAAATCTGTTGAAGTAGCAGTAACTAAATAAAAATATAACATTCAAATTTATGTCGAATCAATATATTTATGAATTTTGACTAAAAGGGCACTTTTGATATGAAGAAGAAAAAGGGCAGGGGCTCAAGCACCCCAAGCCCCCCCCTGTGCACGTGCCTGTATCATCGGATAGATTACCGGTACTTGGGTTGTTATCGCAACCACTGAGTTGGCACTCGCCACAAGCGGCTGAACAGGGCATTCCATTACGCTTGCATCCACATCTTGAAGTAGCACATTTCGTCTTGCAGGAGCAGCGAAAGGTATTCTTCCCATCCAAAGTGCAGACATCATGATCGACGTTATCTGCTGCTAGAAGGACTGCAGTGTTTTCATCAACAGTAAAAGAGCCAGACCCACTTGCCAGCGCCGCGTTTCTTTCGAATCTTGTTACTTCTGCATACGACGAACAGTAACCCAGCTGATGGAGAACGTCAATAAGGTACCTTGACCTAAAGTTGTGGTGTAGCTGAACCGACAAACCGATCTGTAGTGGACATAGTAATCCTCTAGGGCGGGTTGCTTGCATAATGCTCTGCCCAATTGCACCTATTTTTCTTGAAGCATCCTGTCCCTCAAATGCTTTTGATAATAGCAATTTCAGACTGTTGGGAATGTAATCAAGAGCACTTTCTGCAGTGATGTCATTTGGAGATGGATACACATCTTTTCTAGGCGAGTCGACAGACTTGATATCACTTCTGATTATTTTTGCAGCAGCTTCTACTAGGTAAATCTTCTGTAGCTCTATATCACATTCTTTCGACTTTTTGTGATAATCTATAAGAATTTCATTAGCTGTCTCTCGTAGTGTTACTACATCTGCCTTCCCACTTTCACCTGATATTATGATCTTGTCTCTGTAACGTTCTAAAAGCTTTCTCTTCATGTGCCTGCGTTCGTAGACAGAGCTCTGACTTCCTTGAAGATATTCCTCCATTTTGGAAATTAGGTCTCCAATCAACAGTTGTTCATCATCATTCTCTTCCAGGTAAGCACAGGTCTGAAGGAATGCTTGGTGTTGCTCTTCATTAGTTGGTCTCCCTTTCTTCGAATCATGATCGTCGGAGGAGTATGCGCGAGGAATGTTTTTTCCACTTCGAAAATTTACGCTGCAGGTGTGATGGTAGACACAATCTGCAGCAGGAAGATCACGAAGATAATACTCCAGACGGCCTTTTACATTAAACGACCATTCATCGCAGCGGCTTTCACAGCACCTTTTTATGGTTTCGGAGAACTCTGTAGTTCTTATTTTGACATGCTCTGATTTTGGTTTGTGTTTGGAAAAAAAGTCCACAAAGGTATCACAAAACAAACAGTGAGTAGCACTGGAAAATGCGTATTCATGAAAACGAGCACTTTTCCTTGGTATTGCCTCGGCTGCGGTCTGTCGCTTCTTTATTTCAATGGTCTTTTTATCCGTAAACCTTTTCCTACATACAACGTGAACACTTATTCCAGCTGTTGCAACAACATCGCTTCCACGGCTGCGGCTGGATACATTTATACCATCTGCTCCTTTTTGCGAGATGTGAACCACTTCCTGTCCGCTGTCCAATTTCTCCTTACAAATCACGCACAATTCTTCAGGGGTCTGCATTCTTGAAGGCGGACGCACACCGAGTCAGTCTGAAACAGAAAACACAAATTAATAAACTGTGTTGCAGTATTTAAAAGGAGTACATAATAACAGTTTTAAAGAAAATGACAAGCACAAATACGCAGATTTGATAGTGGGTAGTAGGAATTAAAGAGTTGTATATAATATAAGTTTATAAAGATGTAGCAATGTCCATTCTCACATACACTCCATACAGTATATTTTATTTACATTACGTGACGTCATAGTTTAATACTAGCCGCCTAATACAATTTTTAGTGTCATATAGGTTAATTTAGAAACGAAAATGTGTTTAAAAACATTTTACTGATCAAGAAAAACGTCATAACTCTCTCTACAAAGCGAAATTAAAATTTATTGTATTTCGTAGGAAACTGCCAGTCCGCCATTTTGAATTTCATTTTTGGGGGTGTTCCCGCGGTCCAATTTTGGATATGTTATTCTGCAATGGTTCCTGAAGCTTCTGAAGCAATTTTGCCCAGGTTGAAGCTATTTTTGCTCTAGATTGCCTGGACTAATACAAAATTAGGCCATAATGTTAAGTCAGTAGCAGGAGCAATGACAATACAAAAAGACTTAGACAGAGTAACAGCCTGGGCAGATAAGTGGGAGATGAAATTTAATGTTGATAAGTGCAAGGTTATGCATATTGGGCCAAAAAATCCAGAATTTGAATACAATATGAATGGAATTTGGATTAAAAATGACGATAAAGAGAAAGACTTGGGTGTCACTGTGACAAATGAACTCAAACCCTCAAATCACTGTATGGTAATCAGAAATAAAGCAAATGCTAGACTCAATCTCATGCACACACACATTGAATACAAATCACCCAATATTATAAAGCAACTATACATTTCATATGTGAGACCCCTCCTCGAATACTGCATTCAATTTAATAGTCCCTATTTGATACAAGATATTGAGAAACTGGAAAGAGTACAGAAACGAGTAACAAGAATGATCCCATCTCTAAGACAATTGACATATAAGGAGAGACTGGCATATCTAAGCATGTTCTCATTAAAAAGGAGGAGGTTAAGGGGTGATATGATAGAGGTGTATAAAATGATAAAAGGGTTGGATAAGATAGATTTTGAGTCTCTTTTCATTAAAGATCACAATAATCAGACTAGAGGTCATAGTATGAAATTATTTAAACCAAGATGTAGAACAAATTTAAGAAAACATAGTTTTACAAACAGAGTAATTAAGTTTTGGAACAGTCTGACAGAAGAAGTGGTGACTTCAGATACGCTTGATTCTTTCAAAAGAAGGTTGGATAGTTTGATGTCTGCAAGGGACATCTGGTGATGGTGTTTAAGTCCATTTTTATTGCATGAATGGTACTAGTTTATTTCATATATATTATGTGCATTTGAGTGATAGATCCCACAGCTCAACACAGGTGTTGTGGGATATAGGGAGGCAGCATCTTGGGTTAGGGGATACTCTGTCCTTACACACCCTATTTAAAGAGATTCCTCTGCCGAGCAGTGCCCCCCATAGTACTGTGAGGTATTGAAAAACTCATGATCTTCACTTGCCCACATTTCTACATTACTGTACAGTCTTTACAGCCACACCGACACTTTTCCTCTTAAGTATATATATTGTAATGTATATGGATGTAAATTGTGACTTGGTCTGCATTTGATATGGACCGTGACTTATTTTTGGTTGGCATGGTACTGGTATTGATGGGTACCATAATGAAATTGACTGGATCTTTGGATCTGATATATTTGCATGTGTTATAAATAGATATAGTGTGTAACATATTTGTGGATAGTAGCCTATTATGACTTTGATCCTCTGGATCCAGAGATTCTATCTTTAGTTTTAAATTGATACTTAATTAGTTTTGTAAAAATTGGTTATTGCCAATGTACAGGCAGTTTTTACATAGTGGAGCCACCTCGATGGGCCGAAGTGGCCCCTAGTGTGCCCACTATAAAAATTTCTTATGTTCTTAAGGTAGGCCCACATCGCGACAGCAACCCTGAGGTAGGACCCAATTGGACCTCCAAGTCCGTAAGTTTTTAGTCTAGCTTAACTTGGGCTGTAGATGATCTTGAAATAACTGAAGAACTAAACAAATACTTCTCATCAGTATTCACAAATGAAAATTTAAATAATATTCCTGATCTTATACAACCAGGACAAGATAGAGAAATAAATGAATTAAGGGTAACAAAACTAGATATCCTAAAAGCAATAGATAAGTTAAAAATGGAAAAATCTCCAGGGCCAGATGAAATACATCCAATAGTCATAAAAGCTACCAAAAAGAATATAGCACAGGCACTAGAAATTATTTTTAATAAATCATAAGAACATAAGAAATTTTTATAGTGGGCACACTAGGGGCCACTTCGGCCCATCGAGGTGGCTCCACTATGTAAAAACTGCCTGTACATTGGCAATAACCAATTTTTACAAAACTAATTAAGTATCAATTTAAAACTAATTAATTATCAATTTAAAACTAAAGATAGAATCTCTGGATCCAGAGGATCAAAGTCATAATAGACTACTATCCACAAATATGTTACACACTATATCTATTTATAACTGACATGCAAATATATCAGATCCAAAGAATCTAGTCAATTTCATTATGGTACCTACCCATCAATACCAGTACCGTGCCAACCAAAAATAAGTCACAGTCCATATCAATTGCGGACCAAGTCACAATTTACATCCATATACATTACAATATATATACTTAGGAGGAAAAGTGTAGGTGTGGCTGTAAAGACTCTACAGTAATGTAGAAATGTGTGTGCACCCATTTTGGGTCTCCCATTTAAAGGTGTTTGTGGGGCAAGTGAAGATCATCAGTTTTTCAATACCTCACAGTAATATGGGGGGGCACTGCTCGGCAGAGGAATCTCTTTAAATAGGGTGTGTAAGGACAGAGTATCCCCTAACCCAAGATATTGCCTCCCTATATCCCACAACACCTGTGTTGAGCTGTGGGATCTATCACCCAAATGCACATAATATATATGAAATAAACTAGTACCATTCATGCAATAAAAATGGGCTTAAACACCATCACCAGATGTCCCTTGCAGACATCAAAACTATCTAACCTCCTCTTGAAAGAATCAAGTGTATCTGAAGTCACCACTTCTTCTGTCAGACTGTTCCAAAACTTAATTACTCTGTTTGTAAAACTGAAATTCCAGAGGATTGGAAGAAAGCAAATGTGGCTCCAATCTTTAAAAAAGGAAATAGAAACTTGGCAAAAAACTACAGACCCATCAGCCTCACCTCCATTATTTGCAAATTACTCGAAAGTATCAGTAGAGGTAAAGTTACCGAGTTCTTTGAAGAGTGCAACCTTATAAATGATAGCCAGCATGGCTTTCGAAATGGAAGGTCCTGTCTAACCAACTTGATTGAATTTTATGATGGAGTCCTATTGCATATGGACAATAAAGAGCCAGTAGATATAGTATACTTAGATTTTGCAAAGGCATTTGATACTGTTCCTCATGCAAGATTGTTGGTAAAAGTTAGAGCCCATGGTATAAGAGGTCATATAGCTGATTGGATAGAAGAATGGCTGAGAAATAGAAAACGGAGTTCATCTAAATGGAAATAAGTCTACTTGGAGACCCGTATTGAGCGGAGTCCCACAGGGGTCTGTTCTGGGACCTCTGCTTTTTGTTGTCTGTATAAATGATCTAGAGAAGGGCCTATCATGTAAAACCTCAAAATTTGCTGATGATACAAAATTAGGCCATAATGTTAAGTCAGTAGCAGGAGCAATGACAATACAAAAAGACTTAGACAGAGTAACAGCCTGGGCAGATAAGTGGGAGATGAAATTTAATGTTGATAAGTGCAAAGTTATGTATATTGGGCCAAAAATTCCAGAATTTGAATACAATATGAATGGAATTTGGATTAAAAATGATGATAAAGAGAAAGACTTGGGTGTCACTGTGACAAATGAACTTAAACCTCAAATCACTGTATGGTAATCAGAAATAAAGCAAATGCTAGACTCAATCTCATGCACACACACACATTGAATACAAATCACCCAATATTCTAAAGCAACTATACATTTCATATGTGAGACCCCTCCTCGAATACTGCATTCAATTTAATAGTCCCTATTTGATACAAGATATTGAAAAACTGGAAAAAGTATAGAAATGAGCAACAAGAATGATCCCATCTCTAAGACAATTGACATATACCGTAAGGAAAGACTGGCGTATCTAAGCATGTTCTCATAAAAAGGTGGTGGTTAAGGGGTGATATGATAGAGGTGTATAAAATGATAAAAGGGTTACATAAGATAGATTTTGAGTCTCTGTTCATTAAAGATCACAATAATCAGACAAGAGGTCATAGTATGAAATTATTTAAGCCCATTTTTATTGCATGAATGGTACTAGTTTATTTCATATATATTATGTGCATTTGGGTGATAGATCCCACAGCTCAACACGTGTTGTTGGATATAGGGAGGCAGCATCTTGGGTTAGGGGATACTCTCTGTCCTTACACACTATTTAGAGAGATTCCTCTGCTGAGCGGTGCCCCCCATAGTACTGTGAGGTATTGAAAAACTCATGATCTTCACTTGCCCCACAAACACCTTTAAATGGGTGCACACACATTTCTACATTACTGTACAGTCTTTACAGCCACACCTACACTTTTCCTCCTAAGTATATATATTGTAATGTATATGGATGTAAATTGTGACTTGGTCCGCAATTGATATGGACCGTGACTTATTTTTGGTTGGCACGGTATTGGTATTGATGGGTACCATTAATGAAATTGACTGGATTCTTTGGATCTGATATATTTGCATGTCAGTTATAAATAGATATACAGTGCCCGCGAAAAGTATCCGATCACCCTTGAAATTTGTATTTTTTACATAAAAAACAATGTTTAAATGTATACTAACCTTATATTAGTATTTTGTCATCTGTCCTTTGGTTTGGATGACTTGTTCTAGACATTTTAGCATGGATTTAATCAAGTTTTGACAAACTTCCACTATTTCCTTGCACCATACCTTTTTGATGGCCTCTTGTAATTTTTCGACTGAGCCAGTGTCGTGGCATTCAACCTTATTTTTTATTATTAGCCACAGATTTTCTATCGGATTGAGATCTGGACTATTACCAGGCCAATCCAAAATATCAAATTTATTGTCAGTAATCCATTTTGTCACTATTTTGGCCCTGTGACATGGTGCACTATCATGCATGTATGTTTTTGTCCTTTGGATTGCCATTGCCATTGGAAGTTTATCCTGTAGCATTGCTAAATACTGTGCACCATTTATAGTTGTGTTCTTCGGAAGAAAATATAAGTTTCCACGCCCATAGTAACCGAAACAACCCCAAACCATCACACTTGGAGGGTGTTTCATTGTCTTTAGGGTGTATTTAGGGTCCATCCTATTTGAGCCAATAGGCCGGCGAACCTTTTTTGGACAACTTCTGAATGTCAAAAATGTCGACTCATCGCTAAATAAAACCTTCTTCCAGTCATCAACAGTCCAATGAATGTATTTTTTACAAAATGCGACACGTTTTTTACGCATTTTTTCATTAATGAACGGTTTCTTAGCAGCATGGCGAGATGGTAATCCGAGTTCTTTTTGGAGCCGCTCCTGGATAGTTCGTTCAGAAACACCAGATAACAAATTATTCATATTAAATTTTATTTCTTTCGCAGTTATTGTTGGGTTTTTCAATACTAAACGTTTCACAAGTTTGTCTGTTCGCGAATTTGTTTTTCTCGGTCTGCCAGATCGTTTTTTAGGGACTGGCGTGGTTAGGCCACCATTGTTCTTAGCCCATGAAACCCATAAATTAACGGTACTTTGGGATATGTTTAATTCCTTAGCTATCTGTCTCTGTGATTTCCCACATGCATGCAAAGCAACAATAGCACCTCGACAATCACTCTTAAGTTGTTTTTTAGCACACATTATATATATATTTTATTTACACCACTTTCTGTAAAAAAAAAAAAAATCAAGAAATTTACACAAACAGTGAAATCTGACAAATTTGAGACACAGCCACCCGCAACGAAGGCTACCAGAACACTAATTTGAGAATGCGTTGGATAGCTCTCATATCAGCGAGCAACCTCAAAGTTACCAGATGTCGCTAGAACAAATAGAAAGTGAATTACGTGTCTCTGAATATTAAGGGAAAATATTGTATTTTCTTGAGTGATCGGATACTTTTCGCGGGCACTGTAGTGTAACATATTTGTGGATAGTAGCCTATTATGACTTTGATCCTCTGGATCCAGAGATTCTATCTTTAGTTTTAAATTGATAATTAATTAGTTTTAAATTGATTCTTAATTAATTTTGTAAAAATTGGTTATTGCCAATGTACAGGCAGTTTTTACATAGTGGAGCCACCTCGATGGGCCGAAGTGACCCCTAGTATGTCCACTATAAAAATTTCTTATATTCTTAGGTTAAACTGGCCCTTCAGAGCTTGGCTGTTCATGGCTCAGCTGGGATTCTGAACCCAATAAAATAAAAAATAATATGGTCCTTCGAAACTGGATTCTAGCCCAAGACTGAGTCAGTGACTATTTTCTGGCAAAGTTCTGATTGTGCAAATTGTAGCCCAAGTTAGGCCTAGATGGGTTGAGCATAATTGAGTTAAGGTCCCAGGGTAGAAAGTTTGGTCAGCCAATTGTGAAACTTGGCCGCTAGCCTGTTGTTGTTTTGGGCCTACATTTTTATTGGTTTGGCTAATTTTGGTTTATTATTCGTAGGTGAAGGTTGCAGACTTAAGTACGGCAGTTACTTGGGTGGAAAATTTGGTATTCCATACTGGTGGTTGGTCAGTACCCCAACCAAGCAATTCAGTTTATTTGAAAAAAGCAAAATTTGAGTTTGATCAGTTTTGTTAAGTATTTTTGCCAATTCAGCTTATTTGGCATTGAGCCTAGTTGTTGTTTGCATTGAAGATGAGTGCAGCTGAATTGAACAAGTTTAAAAAAAGGAAGCACCTACAAAGGTCTGATTACAAAGGTCATTGCCATTATAGATTCTGCCATAGAGCAAGAGGATTTAAACTCAGTGACTGCGTAGCTTTCCATATTAGAAACTAAAAAGGTTGCTCTAAGCGAAGTAAATGTTAAAATTGAGGCTCTTATAGAAGAGGATGAACTATAAAATAACATAATTTACTTTGAACAGATTATTATTGATATAATTAAAGTATGTCACCGAGCAAAAGAGTTTAGCAGCTCAGTACAGTTAGAGACAGAGACAAGGTCTAATAATGAAACACAACCCTCAACAAATGGTGTTTGTGAAGTTAAGGTTAACAGATCTGCAGTTCAATTACCGAGGATTGTACTCAAAACATTTTCTGGGAGTATTGAGGAATGGCAAGGATGGCAGACAGTTTTCAATCAGCAGTTCATACTAGTCAAGTGTTAAGTGCAGTGGAGAAGTTTAATTATTTGCAGTCCCTCTTGGAAGTGGAAGCAGCAAAGACAATAGCAGGATTAGTATTAACAGAGGCTAATTATAATGTGGCTTGGGATATATTAAAGAAATGGTTTGGTAAGCCAGAGATCTTAATTAAAAGCCACCTCTGTGAACTTTTAGCTATACCTCCTGTTAATAATCCCAATAGTGTCAAGGAGTTATGGCAGTTATATGATGAATTTGAAGTTGGAACTAGGTCCCTGGACAACTTGGGTGTCGGAATGGAAAGGTATGGTATAATCAGGGGTGCAGTGCCAATTTTATAGGTGCCGGAGCTCTGGTGGGCCTGACAAAAGCCTGCCATTTCCTATCCTGTTTCTATATATGCCACACGATGACTAAGTATTTCGTGTTCGCACTCACTAATTATCATAAAATAAATATAATTATCAAGCAAATAGAGAAAAAAGAGCAATCATGTATTTTATCAATTTAAGAAGTTAAAACTACTTAGTGCTTACCAAATACCACCAGTGGGAAGTTTCACAATAATTTCCACAAAGGGTCAGGCGTGATATGTTTTCGGGGGTCTGAAGCAACTCTTGTCCTGGTGTCATCTGCCGATCTGTGGTACCGCAGCCATGATATGGCATATGGCTCAGGATTCCACTGAACTAGAGGAGGTCCATGTAGTTTAACAAACATAAGCGCTGATACATGATTTATGAGAATTCTTGAGCGTGTTGTTGTTATTATCAAGTTCATGTGACTGAATCCCCTCTCACACTCAGCAGTACTAATAGGAATAACTTGTGAACAGCTCAGTAATGGGTGTAAATCTTGGGGGATGCGGCGCCCATGATCTTCCACATAGTCTCTAAAGGCATTTAGTACAGAGTAAGAAGAAAGCTTAAACCTCTTACAGAGAGATGAGATTTCAGCTTCTCCGTAATTAGGTGGTATTTCATCAGGCCAGTAGTCTTTTTCAAGGACATACATTTCATTTAGCAGTGATTTATACATACTTTGAGGTTCAGAAGTTTGAGAACCTTTCATGGATGTTGTCGTGAACATACGGTGCTGCAAATTGTTCACAAGACTAGTAAGAAACTGTTGATAATTAATGGAGACAATTTTTTTGTTGCTTGTTATGGTAATTCCTCCAAACTTCCTCTTGCAGAGGTGCCGGAGCGGCGCTCCGGCACGCTCCGGCAGCACTGCACCCCTGGGTATAATGTTGGTCACTATACTAGAGTCTAAATTGCCTAGCTCAATTTTGCTTGAATTAAGTAGGGGAGACACTACAGAACATGTGTACATCCCCCTTCAGCAGATGTTAAGTCTTTTAAGCACAGAATTAGCAAGATGAGAGGGAATTGAGTTTGCACAGTGGGATGTTAAACAAGGGGACAAAGGCAGGCACAGCACCAAAGTTTCTAGAAAAAGGAATAGCCCAGGTACAGTGTCAGCTCTACATGCATCCTCTAAGAATAAATTAAAGGGAATCAAGGAATGCATATTTTGCGAAGGCAACCACAAGTCATATAAATGTGAGGTGGCTGAGGCTTTACCTGTTGAGGAGAGAAAGGACAGGGTAACTAAGTCCACAGCATGTTTTAAATGTTTTTTGAAAGGTCACAGAGCCATCTAGCCTCATGCTTGAATTTCCTTCCAGATTAGTCAAAACAGAGTGCACAGTCCAGACTGAAAACTCAACATTGACCAGATTACCATTGAAAGTTTGATGAGGGGCCAGATTTGGAGGATTGTTATTATTATAAACACCAATGAAGGCTTCAGCAAAAGACTCTGCCATAGCTAAGGGATCACCTGTAATTACACCAGAACCCAATCTCAAAGGACCAACACCTGGTTGTCCAACTTGTTTACTCTTAATATATGAGTGTAACAGTTTAGGGTCCATTTTAGATCTAGCTAACAAAGCACCCTCGCATTCTTGCTGAGATGTCAAAAAGAAATTCCTGTAAGCAAAGTTTATGTTGTTAAAGTCTGCCAGAGCCGACACTGCCTCAAGGGACTGTCTACCATGGTGACCAATGCCTTCAAACAGTTCTTATAACACTGGTATGCATCAATTTTGCTGTCAAGGGTTTTGTAAGTGATTCTTATAGAGTTTTTCCTGCTGATTTCGAATCTGCAATCCGTTTTTCTCAATCAGCTCAGGTTATCCGGCTATGGCCTCATAAGTAAAATAGAATTTTTTGTGATTTTGTCAAAGCGGAATTGGAACAGTAACATCTATCATCACTTGTTTCACTTGTATAATATCTTTTTTTACTTTTCAGGCATATAGATAAAATATTTCATAATGAATAGAGCGTGTAAAAATTATCCCAATAGATTCTGCTACATATGTGGGATGGTTACCATGCCAAATAACCAGTCCCAAATCACTAAATTTGTGAAGACAATGTATAGAGCATACTTTGGAATTAAGCTAGGGGACCAGGACAAAAATTTTGCCCCTCATATGTGCTGCAAGACGTGCATTGAAAATTTGAGAAGATGGAGCAAAGGCAGAGCAAAATCTTTGCCTTTTGGAATTCCCATGATTTGGAGAGAAGGAAAGGATCACGTGACAAGATTGCTATTTCTGCATGACAAACCTCCAAGGTGGGCTTATAAATTTATTTTTCTTAAATATTTTGAAATCCTCGTATGAAACTTGACATAATATTCACCATAATGGTAATCATACATTTACATATACATATTGTTATAGAAAATACATTTACACATACATATTGTTATACAAGTTACATTTACAATGATTGTATATTTTTTCTTTCTTTTTCATTCATATTGTCCCCAAAGGGACAATATGAATGAAAAAGAAAGAAAATATACAGACTCCATCGACCTATTTCATATCTTACAGACCGCAGCCTTCCCTCACGAGCCGCCACTGTCTGAATGCTTCTTCTATTTCATATGCAAGTTTTATATCCGCTTCAAATGAGCCGAAGCCTCTCAACCAGGCCAAACTTAATGATCTTACCAGGGATTTAGGACTTTCCAAATTAGCTGCCGAGATCTTGAGCTCACGACTTCGAGAGGACAACTTGCTGGCTCCGGGAACAACATTCTCCTGGTATAGGAAACGAGAGGAAGAATTCCGCAAGTTTTTTGCAGTGCACGAAAATACCTCTTCCTTAGTGTACTGCTGCAATGTTGAGGGGCTAATCAAATCCTTGGGCCTGCCATATAACGCATCAGAATGGAGGCTATTTATAGACTCGTCTAAACGAAGTTTGAAAGCAGTACTTCTCAACATTGGGAATAGGGTTGCATCAGTCCCTGTAGCACATTCCGTACAACTTACTGAGAGCTACGATAACATGAAAATTTTACTGGATGCTCTCGTATACGACCAACATAACTGGAGGATCTGTGGAGATCTGAAGGTAATACTAATATCATAAGTAAACTATTGCTATTGACTATGTTGTTTTTCCAAAGGTTATTTGAGAGCATATAAGAACACTTAACTTCCCCACAGAAGTGACACAGTCCAATGCATAGATTTTTTTTATCTGATAGAACAAATTCTCTAAATTCTTTAAATATTTTCATTTTTTTTCAGATTGTGGCATTTGTATTAGGAATGCAAGGGGGCTACACGAAATAGGGCCTACCCATGTTTCCTCTGCAAATGGGATAGCCGAGCGGATGAGAAGCACTATGCACAGCGTGAATGGGCATCCAGAGAGAATTTTGAACCTGGGTCGCATAATGTCGTTTCAGTGCCCCTTGTACCACCAACAAAAATTTTGCTCCCACCACTTCATATTAAGCTGGGCTTGATGAAAAATTTCATCAAATCAATGAATAAGGAGGGTTCAGCATTCCGATATCTCGAGAGTAAATTTCCTCATATATCTGATGCTAAACTAAATGCTGGGGTTTTTGATGGTCCTCAAATTCGAACTTTGATCAAGGATACTCAGTTCAAAAATGCAATGACTCCAACTGAGAAGAATGCCTGGCAGGCATTCAAATCAGTTGTCACTGATTTTCTTGGCAAGCGTAGAAGTCCAGAATACGAGTCCATTGTCAAAAACTTGATGGAAGCTTTCAAAGCTCATGGGTCGCGCATGTCCATAAAAATGCACTTTTTGTGGTCGCACTTGGACTATTTTCCTGAAAATTGTGGGGATTATAGAGAGGAACAGGGTGAATGATTTCACCAAGATATCAAAATAATGGGAGAGAGGTACCAGGGAAACTGGGATATCAATATGCTGGCAGACTATTGCTGGTGTTTGAAGCGAGACGTGCCTGAAGAAAAACACGGATGGAAAGCCAGAAAAACTTCATTCCTTCCTCAATAAACTTTTTTCCATATTCATTGTATGAATAAAAGTATTTATTCACACAATGTTTTCATTTTTCACGAGTGTTCTTATAATATTACTCGTATCTACAGTGTTTAAGCTAAAAAAATCAATAAATTTGGGGATAAAATTGGACTTATAATAAATGGCCAAGAGAGAAAAAACCTGACCTGATTGAGGAAAACCAATGTCATTTTCGAATTCAGCATGGTCGAATTATATGAGTTGAAAAAACCCTCACAGCAGACAAAAAAATTTCATATGTATACCAGTGTTATTTATAATCCCTAAATTTTTTCCATTCACCACAATATTAAGTGATGATGACTCTTGTAACAGGAAATTTAACCTTACTTTTAATTTACCTTTACCATTACATTTCATGTACGTACATCAAAAAGAACTTGGCACTGCTCTTCTTAATTCATTCTCTGATTCACCCAGAAACTACATCAGCATACACCAAATATGATGGCATTACCTAGTTTCTCAGTCAGCTGTCTCACTGCAAATATATACATCATTAACACATACTTTGCCTTCCCTAAAGCTGCCTTGTTCTTCTCAACCAAAGCATCTGTAATCTTTATTACTGGCTCTGTCAACATTTTTTAGTCAAAGTCCTTATTCATATAATGTTTGAAAATACTTTTATTTTTTGATAAAGCTTATTTGGTAAGGGAAAACCAACCTAAGTGTTCTAAAACATTATTGTAGATTAATTATTTTTTTCTTTTTCAACTGTAGTTGCAGTTTATTGAATATATCTGAAGATGACAATGATATCTAAGTAACTAAATTGTAAATTTCAAGTTCTTTGAGGCTACCAACTATTTTCATGCCTGAGATTTTAAAATTCTCAAAGTTGTAAGAGTAAAGTGTAGGCAACATTTCAGATCTGATTCATATTTAAAACTTTCCAAAGGTTTTACTAGTTACGTGTTAACCAGGTTTAGGAAAATATCCTTTCAATTCAATTGGTTAGGTGAAGGATTGTATATATTATGAGTATCACATTTTTTCTTTTCAGATTCTAATTCTGAATATTGATCATATGGCCAAATGAAAAGCATTCTGTCACTGATTACTATTCAGTAGGTGCTATGGAATCTCGTAAATCCAGTTTCTTGAACAGAGTTAGTATCTCTATTATTTGTAAGCTTGAAAACAGTTTTTACTGGTATGGAAAAACCATAGCAAAGAATCCATTTCACTTTATTGCATTTTGTATAGGTATAACAATATTGTGTTCCTTTGGCATTATCAAATTCACTAAAGAAAACAGGCCATTTAAACTTTGGATACCTCAGGATTCAGATTTTCTTAAAGTTATGGCATGGCAAATGGATAATTTTCCTCAAAAGTTCAGGATTCATTTGGCAATATATGAAGCAAAAAATGTTCTTAGTAAAGACGTAATTCTTGAAATACTTAGAATACATGATGCAGTGTCTAAAGCATCTACTGAAAAGGCTACATGGAACTCCACTTGTGCTAAGTTACCAGTAATTACTGTAAATTTTTTGGGAAGGAAAAAAAGAGCTGTCACATCAGTAAATGAAAATCCATTATTGAACATCCCACAGAGGAGGAAAAGGCAGTCCTGGTGGCTATCCTTGTTATCTAGAGAAGATTACTGTCACCTACTAGAAAATATGCCGAGAGAATGCATAGAACATAGTATTTTAGAAGTGTGGGGTTATAATGAGCAAACATTAAGTTTACTAACTGAAGAAGACATAATTAATGATATAAATGAAGCTGAAACAACTGCTGTATTTGGGATTCCAACCAATTTCACAAAATTCCTTGGTGGCATTGAGAGAAATGAAGAAGGTTTAATTGTAGGAGCCAGAGCTATGCAACATATTTGGATAACAGCAGTTGATGAAGCTGTGGTAAAGAAAGGAGAGTACATCAATGATCAAGGATTAGGCATGGTGGTTGATAGAAAAGGCTTTGAATGGGAGAGTGAATTAGTTAAGAGTGTATTAAATGATTCACAGAGATCAGATGAAGTCAGTGTTTATCTTATGGCTTCATCTAGTTTTGGTCTTCTTAGTGGTTCAACTATTAAAGAGGATGTGAAATTTCTCGCGCTTGGCTTTTCTGTTGTATTTATTTATGTTCTTGTAATGCTTGGGAAGTTTAACTTGGTAGAACAGAGGCCATTGCTCTCTTTATTTGGTATTAGTTGTGTACAGACCCGGATCTAGGGGTGGGCTATGTGGGCTGCAGCCACGGGCCCCGCATTTGAGGGGGGCCTCCAAATTTGGAGAAGTTTTCCCCAATGTCTTAAATGCATACAGAATGTACTTGTCATTGATGGTGACCAATTGTACCGGTGAACAGAGTTTTTCTAAGTTAAAGCGACTGAAATGTTGCACACGTTCAACAATGAAGCAAAAGCGATTACAGTCACTGACAATTCTCTGTATTGAACATGCTCTGGCCAAAGAAGTCGATTTTCAAAATATTATTAATGAATTTGCACAAAAAAAGGCTCGTCGGTTCAATCGGTTGCCAGCTCATAATCAGTAGGTAGGTGTGTATAAAATTATTAATTCAGGAAAATATAATATGTAAAATAAAGTAAAATATTTGTAAAGTAATATGTTTGTTCTGAAAACTAAATAAATAAAGTAAAGTAATATGTTTGTTCTGAAAACCTTTAATTTTCCTCGTAAACAAAGCTTATAATCCTTATACAATAAAAATTGTAGCCAAGGGGGCCCCCCAAAAAAATATTAGCCACGGGCCCCCATTCTTCTAGATCCGGGCCTGGTTGTGTATGGCTGTCACTCGTTGTTTCATATTGTCTGTGTTCTCTAATGGGTATCCCATTTGGTCCTGTTAATAATGTACTTCCATTTTTGTTACTTGGACTTGGCATTGATGATATGTTTGTTATTATTCAATCCTGGAATAACTTAGATCCTGAAGAAAGAGAATATGAGCTGCATGTAAAGATAGGTCTTGCTTTAAAACATGCAGGAGTATCTATAACTATAACTTCTTTAACTGATTTTGTTGCATTTGCCATTGGTTGTACCACTGTTCTTCCTGCTTTGAGATCCTTTTGTTTATATGCTGCAGTGGGTATTATCGCAGTTTATTTTTTCCAAGCTACATTTTTTGTTGCTTGGTTTTCATTGGATCAAAAGAGACTGGAAAGTTCAAGGCAAGGCCTGTTTTGGTGTGTGAAGTTAAAAAACTGGAGTCCTAACAAATGTAGTCAAAGGGATCTCTGTCAATCCTTTTTTAAAAATATATTTGCTAAAATTTTATTGAAAGCTCCCATTTAAGGTTTTTGTACTCGTGTTTACAGCAGCCTTGCTTGGTGTGTGTGGTTGGGGTTTATATAACCTAGAACAAGAATTTAATCCTATTTGGTTTTTGCCCCAGAGCTCGTATTTATTCAAATTTTTTATGAAATTGGAAGAGTTCTTCCCTTCTGATGGAGAGGATGGCATTATATATTTTGGTAATATTAGTTTAATTGACAATATCCCTAAAATTGATCAGTTAGTGCAAACCTTAAGGAATAATGATCATATAAGTGAAGTTAATAGTTGGTATGATGGTTATAAAACCTATTGGAATGAATTGGATTATAATGTGTTAAATCAGGATACCAATGCAAGTATCTTTTTGGATGAACTTAGCAAATTCCTTCACTCACCTATTGGATCTAAATATCATTTAAGAAATTTCAAGTTTAATGGCATTCTGAATTGTTCTAATCCTGCACCTCAAGTTTTGGCTTCATCCATAGAATACAAACATAAAATACTTCATGGATCAGCTAACAAAATAAAAGCAATGGAAGATGTAAAAGGAATTATAAAAAGTATGAATTTTTCTGGCTTTGTACAGCCATGGGCTCAAATGTACAGTGGATGGGAAACTGATAAAATAATTGAGGAGGAGCTGTATCATAATCTTTTATTGGCAATGGTTGTGGTAGGTATTATGACCCTTACTCTGATTGCCTCAGTCACAACCAGCTTCATGGTCTTGCTTTGTGTTGTTATGACTTTGGTTGATGTTGGGGCCTTAATGCATTGGTGGGGTCTTACAATTGAAACTGTATTTTGCATTGATTTAGTTCTTGCCATTGGCCTGTGTGTGGATTATGCTGCTCACATTGGACATACTTTCATGACTCAGAAAGGCTCAAGAAATCAAAGATTGGAGAATACATTGGCAAAAATTGGGCCAGCCATTTTAAATGGAGGGTTCAGTACTTTTTTAGCTTTTGTATTCCTAGCTGGATCTGATTCTCATGTGTTTAAGTCTTTTTTCAAGGTATGAAATTCTTACATGTAGCCATTTACAATTTAGATGAAAATAAGCTATGTTATATATAAGTTAGATGCTGTATAGGCTGTAGAAAGAAATAAAACTGCATTCAACTTGAAAGTAGGACCTGTAGGTCTACTTTTCATTTATTAACTTTGATCACCCATGCCAGATAGGCTAAGAGCCACTAACGTCTTTGGCTCCCAGTACGGGTCTCTGGAGGTGACACCCTTAGGGCATCACTGTGCTGGATGGTTGGATGTCCAGGCCAGTGGGATTGGGGGGGTGGGGTCTTTGCGCCATTTGGGGGCAAACTTTCGCATCATGGGGCCCATTTTTAAATGAATGGTGTGTTCCCCTGCAGGGTTGGCAGTTTGGTTTTTGCCAACCCTGTCCCCCTGGGGATGAGGTACCCCACCCCCTGCAGTTTGTGCTCGGCCTCCCTTTCTCACTGGTAGGCAGTTTCTCATGTGCGACTTGAATCTGCATTGTGTGGCAGCAGTCACACTATCTCCTATTTCTAGAAATTCTTTCGACATGCAGAGGGTTGACAAAAGTAATTAGACACCCTTTTCTTTCCAATTTTTTTTTTTTATTTGATTAGGAGTGAATA
Organism: Bathynomus jamesi; assembly: GCA_023014485.1. Classification (NCBI taxonomy): domain Eukaryota; kingdom Metazoa; phylum Arthropoda; class Malacostraca; order Isopoda; family Cirolanidae; genus Bathynomus; species Bathynomus jamesi. The sequence goes on from JAJOZX010002732.1 coordinate 533,570, forward strand.
AATAAATAAATAAATTTATTGAATAACTATATTTAAAATGGTGTTCCTTTTCATTTGTTGATTCAATAACTATTATTTACTGACTTTTATATAAAATAAAAAGTTTAAAAAAACAAAAAAAAAACACCTATTTACTTTCCTCAACCCTTTATACACATAACCTAAACATAGCCTTACACACAACATGTTCCAAAATATTTTACGCATGTTCATATTTACTCTGGCAGGGCTACATGTATTCAAATTGTTAGCCAAAATTAAGACAAAATAATTCACTGAAGGTATATGCTTTGCTTAATTTAAAAAAATTATGTCAATAGTAATTAGCAGAAATAGAATGAGTATATTTCGAGCAAAGCTTGCCATATAGAATTATTCTATAAGGGATGGGGTCAAATACTCTTGTACTTGTATTTGAAGGTATTTTAAATACCTTTGGGAAGTATTTGTATTTGGAGATTTCCAAGCAAAAGTATTTGTATTTGAAATATTTTGAAAAGTATTTAAAATTTCCAAATACTTAAAAAGTACTTTTGCAAGTAGTTATACAAATTCCTATAATATTTTGTCCTAGCTTTCATTGTTGAACAATTAAAAATATAAATATTGATAGGTATTATAGTTTTCTAGGTTATCTACAAGACCCTTACCCTTGGCAATATATTATACAGTACATAATTGTGTGTGGGACTGTTGATTAGCCTGGAACAGGATTTACATTTAGGTTGCTTTGTGAAATTTAGTCATTGTTACTTGAACATTGACTGGTATTTGTATTTGTATTTCGCAAAATTTAAAGTATTTGTAATTATACTGGTAAAAGTATATGATTTAAATACTTTTAAATGTATTTGACCCTATGCCTGATAGAATATTTGAAGTATTCTCATGCAGAAATGAACAGTTCTTGAGTTGTTTGTGTTTGGAATTCCCAGTAGGAGGAACTTTTCAAATTAGCTTTTAGGTTATTGAAAAGTAAAGTTGACTTGAATGTTTTTAAATTTGTATTAAAGTTACCCGAGATAAGTAGACGATTAGATGATTTAGTGAAACATTTTGAACCTTAAGCATAGTTTAGTCATCTTACGCTAATGAGAGTACAACTGTGATATTTCTTCCCAACAGATATTCTTCGCAGTTTTTTGTTTGGGTTATACCATGGCCTCGTTTTCTTACCCATCCTCCTCTCCTTAATTTGCCCTCCACCTTATGGGTCGTCTGCCATCATGGTTTCAAACCACATCAACTTAGAACTTGAAAACAGACTAAACGATATTTGCAGCCATGAGAATGCATCCACGGTTTGTGTGGAAAATAGAAATGCTGATACGCTGCAAGATTCACGAATGCTTCGTAAAGAAACTGAGATAATGTAGATTTGAAGATTGTTATAGTTTATGGACATTATTTAAGTCTATCAATTACGGGACTCGTCATAGCGACGTCAGATATGTTCACTAGCTGGATGGGTGTCCATTCCCTGCCTTCAGATAACGTAGCAATCCATGGTTCAGATCCCATGTAAACAGGGCCAGATTTTCCAATAGGCAACATAGGCCATTGGCCTAGGGCCCACCAGTAACTGGGGGCCCACTGGGGACCTCCTACAATCCCTTGACACAAACAGTATCATTGACAAATTTGCCATAGAAAAAAGCAGGAAAAAGTCATTTTGAACTTCACATAGTTGTGCTTGCAAAATTTATTATGCTTCAGTTTCATTGTATTTTTCCATTATTCCTATGTGTAAGATGTACATGATATGGAACTTGATTTACTTTGATGTACTTGATATGGAACTAATTTGATTAAAAATTATTAATGTGTAATGTATTACATTATGTTGTAATTCTTATTGCAAAATTTATTATGCTTCAATTTGACTATTTTTTTCCATTATTCCTTTGTGTAAGAATAAGTTCTACATGATATAAAACTAATTTGAATAAAATTATTGATGTGTTACATTATATTGTAATTCTTTTTTTTTTTACATTACAATATTACAATATATATATATATATTTTTTTTGGGGGGGCACTGATAAGGTTTGGCCTAGGGCCCACAAGCAAGTAAATCCAGCCCTGCATGTAAAGCTGTACACTAGATGTCTTCCATCACGTGTGTGTATTTAAAAAGTAAAAGGTAACAGCCAAGGAGTTAATTTTCCCATGATGTGAGGATGTGTGTGCCCCAGGAGTTATCTTGAGCCCAAACAATGATACAGTAAGTGGCTCACTCAACCCAACTGACGATGTATTCGGTCCGGTGTAATTAACCTTGGTTTAGCTTCCACCCGAATCGTTCATTCTGATGAAGGTAAAACTTGTCACTCCACCTTAGACCTACAGTTTAACATGGAATCCAAACCATGCCCCACCATCAACCCAGCTTCTTAACCACTAGGCAACCTAGGGTACCCATTTATCTACCAACCAACCAATTTTTTTTTTATTGTGTGGGAGGATGAACATCTGGGTTTTCCTGCGCGCCTCCTTCCGTCACTGGGTCTCAATCCTGGGGCCGATGGATTCGTAGTCAGTGACGCTAACCACTAAGGCACATTAGTACAATAAATATATTTTCCCGAAATAGCGACGTATGACGTACGCCATTACAGTGTCGAATGGATTGCTCTTCACAAATTTTTCACTTAGTTGTAGAATTTAATATTTATATTTGCATAGCAAGTTGATGGGTTGTTCCTTATTTTTCAGAAAAGTTTCAGATTAAGTGAACATTCACTGGAGGCTCGTTAATTCGCCATTACTATTTGGCACCTACTTTCAGAAGTGGTAAAAATTAGAAAATCTAGGTCTTACTCGAGTTGTAAAGATTCACTGAGTAAAAAATGAATATATTTATTGTATTAAGACACTTATTTCATTATATAATGCAGTAGAGTACACTGATAATGTTTCAAGAGCCCCGTGATATGTTCTTAAAGATCATGTGGGGAAAAATAGGCTAGGTTCAGAAAACCCCAGAATATACAGTTTTTACCTAAAATATTATAGCAGTGTTCTGTAGGATAAAGGCATAAGTAGAATATAGTTAAATATATTATGTTAAACATAATATGCATGCAGATATAAGTAAAATATAAGAGTGCCACGTCACACTACACATCACTCAGTCTCAAGCAGTTAACTTATATCTGGTCGCGTTTGCTACTCGCCAAGCTTAAATTTTGTCTGTTTAGTTTACAAAATACCATCTTTGAGCAATCGACCCTTGTGTCACGACGTCTAGATCATATATGAAGGAATATCTTTTTTCTGGTAAGTGAAACGAGTTCGTTATAGCAAAAAAAGTCATTTTTGATTTTGGCACTTTTATATATATACATCAATAATGATAGCTAGTATAGTAATTTCGAGCGCTTAATCCAGCGTCTACAAACCGTGGATCCCAGGGACCGCATATTAATGGAACTCCACTGTATATTGTACGAGGACATGCTGAAAAGTAATGCCTCCTATTTATTTTCCTCCAAAACAGGTTCACGTAGCTGGATGAACTGAAGTGCAGTCAATAATAGATCTTCCCTCTGCCCATTGCTGTGAAGTTTGTCCTACAACCAGAGGTCTCGGAGCTACGTTGTTAACATGGCGGACGTTAACAACACAATGTCAGTGCGATTAAAACAGCGTGCTGTTATTGAGTTTCTGACTGCAGAAAACATTCCACCTATCGCATTCACCAGCAAATGAAAGCTATGTATGGTAGTGATTATGTAGACATGAGTACTGTTCACCGTTGGGCTAAGCGTGTGGCTGATGCAGACATTGGACATGCCAAACTGCATGATGAACCACGTAGTGGGAGACCGCAAACAGCAACTGATGAGGATCACCAACAACGCGCCAATGAGATGATCAAACAGAATCGTCGCATATCTCAGCAAACACTAACTATCAATCTTGGCATTTCACATGAGTGGGTGCAGACTATTGTTGCTAATCTTGGGCATGACTCTAGATTCCTGGGATCTTGGGAGCATTGCTCCAGTAAATTTGACCATGAGAAAAAGTAAATTTGGGTTTGGGTTTTGTTCATCCGCTAGACATTATGCAATTTTTTTGCGTATACGTTCTTGTACAAACCAATTTTTTTAAATTACAAATTTAGTTATTTTAAGTTTAGTTGGTAATTCCATATTTAACAATTATTTTTATTTTTTGTTAAGCTTCAATGTTTTGATAATTAAAATTTTATTAAAATGTATATTTTTTTAATATAAAATTATCAGGATTGGACTATGTTCCATTGATCTCAGCCAGGTTTGATAAATTGGCCAGATAATTACTTGTGCAGTTTTAAGTAATCCATCATGACTCTAGAATTGAAAAGTTTAGTTAAGTTTAAACTTACTTTAACTTACCTACTTTTACTTACTCTTCCTTACTTTTACTAAGTTTAAAGCACTTACTTTCATTGTACTATATTTACTTACTTTTACTCACTTTTACCATACTATATTTACTAACTTTTACTTATTTTGTATTTTTTCAGGTAATCAATAATGGATCCTAATATTGATGAAGTTGGAGAGAAAAGTGAGGGTGTTAAAAGGGGTTACTTTTGTGGTCAATGCAAGAACAAATATTCAAAGAAGCAAAACTGGGAGGAACATTTTAATTCCAAAAAAAATTTGTTACAATACAAGAGGTCCCAGAGTTTGGGCCCACAGCTTAGATATTGCAGTAAAGAAATACCAGGATGAAGTGCAGCAAAGAGATATGGCAAAGCAGTCATTTAGTTTGTTCACAAAATGTGCTAGTGCTAGACCTCAGAAAAATGAACCAACTTCATCAACTGCTAATCTAGAAAATGAAACTTTTTCACTAGATGTTTCACAGACTGAAGAAAGTGCTTCTCCTCCACCTAAGAAACAAAAGGTAAGTGAGGAATCTGCGCATCAGACTAACAAAACTGCTTTAGAGGAATTTGAAAATTCCCAAATCCAGAAGACATTGAATGCAATTTTGCGCCTAACAAAAGAAACTCACCAAGCTGTTGTGGTTAATAAAGAGAAGTCAAAATATGCCTTCAAGTTCAAGTGTTGCATCCAAATCTAATAAAGCAAAAAGCAACAAATTTGACATTTCCATAGCCCATTTAAGCAAGTGTAAATCAATACAAGAAATCCTGAACAATGATTTGATCAAATCTACATTCAAATTGGTGGAAAAGAAGGATCTAGGGCATGCTGATAATTCATTTTCAGTACCAAGTGATATAATGGAAAACATTGCAAATAGTGACACTAATATGCCTGATGTAGATATAGCTGTTGAGGATCTACAGATCTACAGAAGCTAAGGCTAACAAAGACCCTAAGATCCACTCTAAGGCTAGCCCGAGAGAAAGGAGAGAGTAGGGGGTTAAGAGAAGAGAGGAGAATAAGGGGTTAAGTAAGGAGCAACACCTATCATTCGTGGGTTAACATTCATTCAGAAAAAGAGGGAAAAAGTCTCACCATCATCATCCGCCGGCCACTGCCGACAAGTCAGAAAAATAGTCGGAGAATATAGGAGAGGGGTGAAAGATGAAAAGAAGTAAAATAAGAACGCTTACAAACCATGCAAACACAGTCTTAACTCACTGTCATACCATGCAAACTACAAACATGCAAGAAAAGAGTTAGAGACATGCAAAGTAAGGAGGATAAGAAAAAAAAAAAAAGTAGGTAAAGTTAAACAAAAAGTGGGTTAGTTTACGCTATGAGCTACATCTACATTCGTGTTAGTCTAATTTTTTTTTTTTTTTTTTTTTTTATTGCTGGCATCACACGCTGGCATGTCACAAGCTGGCATTCATCGTCAACAGACTCATCCTCGAGCACCACCACCAGAGCTCCTGTTGTTAACTTTCTTTTTTAATTTTAAACAACGTTAATATTTTTAAAATGTCTGTCAAGACGGTTCTTAAACACATTAACGCTGGTAGAATGAACGACTGACGCGGGAAGATTATTCCATTTATCAATTACTTTAAACGTATTATCATCATGAAGATGATGATAATCAAGAAGATATTGATGATGCTTCTGATGATAAAATGTTTACATTATATTGCATAGCTTGCACAGACCCCAAAGCATGTGCTTCAGACAAACATTCTAACATAAAAGGTTACTTCAATGTTAAAGATTTAACCTATGGATGCAAACAAGGAGAAAATCAAGAGAGATGGTTTAGAAATCTGAAAACCCACCTGAAGAGACATTTAATTAAACTTCAGCATCATCAAAGAGCTGCTGTTTATGAAGTGATGAAAACATCTTCTCGGAACACTACTAAACGCATAGAAGACTATGTGGCAACATCTTATACTACATAATGAAAACAAACACTGCATGGGCTCTATATCCAGTACTTCTAGCTGTATTACATAGGTCAGGTTGTGAGGTTGGAAATTTGAATCATAGCACACATGCGTGCGAGACAATTTGTGAGCTATTAGATAATCAACTTAAAGAACAAACTGTAAAGTGGTTCTTAGAACAAACTTCAGTAACAATAACAGCTGACATTGGAACAATTTTGGGATTAAGCATGCTAGTTGTATTAGTTATGAGTGAAGAAGATAAGACTGTAAAACTTGCTGGGATAAATTTAGTACGCAGCAAATCAGGAGTTTATTTGGCCAATGAAATTTTTGATGTGTTGAAGTCTCCTAATCACTTGAAACTATCTGAAGAAGCAATTAAATCCAAGATATCTGGAATGGTTGGAGATGGGGCTTTTTGTAAGGACAACGAGCCATTTAAAAATGAAATGAAAAAGTTGTTTGGAGAAAATTTCAAATTTCGATGGGACTTAATGCATCTTGTGAACAGAGCCCACGTTGATGCATTGAAGAAAATTTGTAAACTAAGTGAGCTTTTAGACTTTATTCAGAATCACTCTTCAAATCTGAGATCAGGCCTTGACTATACCAATATGGTTCTTGACAATATCATTGGTTTTAAGAGACCAAAACTCAAATCTGATACTCGCATGGTTAATTACGAATTTGATCAATTTGACAGATTTGTGGAAAATTGTGTTTTTTGATCATCCACAAGAGAAAGAAATTAGTGCCAAGTTCTATGTATTGATTTCCTATGTAACAAAGATTATGTTGCAAGTAGCTCAAAAAACCACAGTTAGTGCAGAATTTGTAGAAAATATATTTTATAAAGGAGGAGGGAAAACTGTTATGTTAAGAGTGATGGAAACAATTTCCAAATTAGCTAATGGAGGAAATGCAAATGATGTAGTTTCTGAATTTAAGCACAATACCACAGGGCAGCAAAAGGAACTAACAGCTGAGGATTACATCCTAAATGAAGTTTACAAATACATCAAGAAACGTTCTGATTACTACCAGGTTGCTGAAGTTGCTAGACCATCCAGAACCAGATCTGAAAGTAGTTTTACAAAAGACTCAGTGATAAATTGGCTGACAGAATATATAGAACAGCTGTGGAAAGGAATCACAGAGAGATTAAAGTATTTTGATAAAGATGGATCAACTGCCTGGAGTGAAGCACCAGCTGAAGGGACATTCTCCATTCTTGGTTACATTGTTGAACACAAAGGATCCATTAAGCCATCTCATTTGACTAAGCTGTGCAGAATTGTGAAGGAGGGTCCAGCTCCAGGCACTAGTTCTGCTGTAATGATCACACAGAAAGCCATTGACCAGTGGCCAAGCATACATGGCGGTAAATTCACAACAAATGCCTACATGCAAGGTCTAACATCGTCCACTGTTGCTGCTGCAATGAATAAATAAACTTAAGGTGAGTTATAAACTGTACATTATTGTATTATTATGTTTAGCTAAAACAATTTGTAATTGGTATGTCGTCAATTCAAGAGTTTACTATCATTAACCTATCTAGTGGTGTAAGGGGAAAAAAAGTAAATTCAGAGCTGTGCTCCAGTAAATTTTTTCAAATCTGGAGTCATGATCTTGGGTACCAAAAAGTAAAAAGAAAAAAATGAATCTTAGATTTCAGTACTCTCATTATTTATATCCTATCTATCTATCTATCTATCTATCTATCTATCAAGAATGCGCTCTTATATTATCCATCAATAACAATAGATTTCGAGCGCTTAACCCTTTAGAAGTTTAGGTACTAAGTCTGATTTTACAGTTGTTGTTTTGTGGCCCATGCTAAATTGATGTGACCAGTGATGGGCAGTATCTAGATACATGTATCGCCGATACGTATCAATCGACACTTTCGTATCGGTATCGCTTTAGCTACTTGACAAAAGTATCGATTTATCGGTATCGCTAAGGTCAATTTTCTTAACTGTATTGAAAAAAATCGATACATCGATACATTAATAAGAATTTTTAAATAGATGTTATAATATGACACTACTGAGTTATATTTATGAATATACATAAATAATAATATTATTAAATATTTATTTAATGACAGTACTACTATACTGGTCACGTCACACAGTACGGCGCAATGTTTAAACACGTTTGTACTTGTGTTATTGAGATTAATTAGCCGAAATAATCCAGGAAACTAAAATGTCAGTCGACATTACCATGCGTCACAAGATGGAACTCCTTGTTTGACAGTTTATCAGTTCTGTTGAAGCATAAAAGTGTCCTAAATGAAACAATGAAACAACTAGGACTGCCAACATCTCGTGAAAATGAGCTAGATTTTCTCCAGGAATACCTAACCATACTACAACCCATTGCAACAGCACTTGATAGGTTGCAGTCTGACAAAGAACGTTTTTACGGTTGCCTGCTTCCGACATTGTTAGCTGTAGAGAAGCAGCTAGAGCGTTTGAATTCGGAGGCATTGCGTCATTGTCAGCCACTTCTCAATGCAGTCACAGTAGGGTTCACTAAGCGGTTTGAAAAGTTTCTGTGCCTTGATGCGTCGCATGAGTGTAAAGCAGCAATACTGGCATCGTCTTCAAATCCTCTGTTCAAGTTAAAGTGGATGACAATAAAAGGCAAATTTAATACTAACATTGTCAAAAAGAGGGTTCAAGAAATGTTGGTTAATGCTGTTAAGAGCCTCAGTGAGCAGACCCCCCAGCAACAACTAAGTGATGCTGCATCTGACGGAAGTGCAGATGATTTCTTCTGTTATGAGTCTGCTTCCACTAATGTCTCTGCAACCCAAGATTCCACTGAGATGGAAGTTTTACAGTATCTGGGTGACGGAAGTCATTTTTTCCAATCTCTGAGGCAGTACCCAGGAATTCTACGGGTCTTCCTGAAGTATAACAACACACCACTACCATCCTCTGCTCCTGTAGAACGGTTGTTTAGTTTGGCTGGTCACATTCACGCTCCAAAAAGGAATAGACTGTCTGACCAGATGTTTAGCCAGCTGGTATTTTTGAAGGGTAATAGTAATTACTTTTAATTGTTAGTGTAATATTTTCAGTCATTCATGTATCCTACAAAATTAAAACACACTTTCATTAAATAAAGCAATTGTTTTTATTTACATCTATAAAACCCATTAAAATGTCGTTGATTTTACTTACAGTGCGTACAAATTACTAGTATAAACAATAATATCTAATACCTACATATTAAATGAATAATTATAAAAATGTACCAGCGATGCATGTATCGGTATCGGTATCGCTTAAGACATCTAGAAAGTAGCGGCGTTCATGTATCGATGTATCGGTATCGCTTTAGCGATTTTCATGTATCAATGCCCATTACTGGATATGACCATGAATTTTTTTTATATCTGTAATTGTTAATGCTTGAAAATCATAAATATGATCAAAATTGAATTTTTTTTAATCCAAATAACCCTGAATTCCCCCCCCCCCCCAAAATGATGCCCAAATGTGTAATTGTGTATTATATAACTGATACAAACTATGGATCCCAGGGACTGTAGATTAATGAAACTCCACTGTACATTGTATTTTGTTTACATATATACAGTATTTGGATTACATGTATACAGTATTTGGATAAGTAGGACTGCACGCCTCTCCAAAGATGTGATAATCATTTTGTGAAGATTTTATTTTTTAAGCAAATATTAATTTTGAAAGTACAGTAAAAGCTCTCAATAACGAAACCAATTTACTGAACATTTTGGGCATTTTGAAAAACCTCTTCACCGAAAATGTTTTGTTATAAAGTTTTCGTTAACTCAGCTTGAGCAGCACGTGTTGTCTCCCGCTATTTCCCCGATCAAGAAAGTACAGGGTGTTTATAAAGTTCCTATTTCAGTGAAAATGTAGCAAAAAGAGTGAAATTCAATAACAATATAATAGAAGGCATACATTTAATGAATACGTAAGCATATGATTCTACATGAGCACCATCAGTATCTCTACAGAGTTCGAATCTGTCAGCAGCATTGCGAAACACATTTTGGAGTAATTGCTGTTACGATACGAGCACGTAAATGTCCCAGCTTCATTCAGATGGCATTTTAAACACCGTCGTCTTTCAACAAGATGTGGCACCTTGTCATTACGCAAACATTGTTCGGGAGTACCTAAATGAACTATTTCCAAATCGGTGGATCGGACATGGAGGCAACAGGCCCTGGGTGGCTCGATCTCCTGACCTAACGCCCTTGGATTTCTTTGCATGGGGCTTTATCAAATCAAATGTCTATCAAACGAGGGTTACAGATCCGCAAGATTTACGTGCTTGTATCAGAACAGCAGTTACAAAAATAACCCCTGTCATGTTCCAAAATGTGTTCCACAATGCTGCTGACAGATTCGAACTCTGTACAGATACTGATGGTGCTCATGAATCATATGCTTAAGTATTCATTAAATGTATGCCTTCTATTATATTGTCATTGAATTTTACCCTTTTTGCTATGTTTCTACTGAAATAAATAGAGGCTTTATAAACACCCTGTATATAGCATGCTAATTGGCTAGAATGTTTCTCCCTTACCGATAAATACTTTTAAGTAATTCATTTAATATACTGTATATACAGGGTGTCCGAGAATTATCTGTACAATTTTTGGCTGTTATTAAAAGTCAACCATGAAGTGTAGAAATTCTAGTGTTGTCCCATTTTGCAGAGAATCTCTCCTAAGTTTTTTCTGATACCAAGTTTTGACAAGTTTTTTAGAAATTCCAGCGTGTCCGAACATTATCTGTACAATTTCATCTTTTAATAAAATTCTTGATAACACACGTAAAATTCTTAAACAAGATTATTTAGAATCTGTATTTTCAAAAGTTTCTTTTATTAAAGTAATGTTGTTACAAACATTCGATATGTGCACCATTAGTGATTCACAAAACATCCAATCGATACTCCAAATGTTGCCATGTACACTGCAGCATATCCACATCAATTCGCTCAATAACAGCTGTGATTCTTGCTTTTAAATCATCAATGTCTGTCACCCGCGTACATTTCTAAAAAACTTGTCAAAACGTGGTATCAGAAAAAACTTAGGAGAGATTCTCTGCAAAATGGGACAACACTGGAATTTCTACACTTCATGGTTGACTTTTAATAGCAGCCAAAAATTGTACAGATAATTCTGGGACACCCTGTACAGTACTACATAAAGTATGTATAAATAACTAATGAGGGTCTAAAAAGATTAATTAATATATACACTACAATATTGCCAAAGGAAAACCTCTCTATAACGACAGCCCATTTGGCTGATATATTTCATTAATTTTTACTGTATACCCAAAGATTTTATTATGTAGGATGTTCCATTTAAATGCAATCATAGGGAGTAATAATTAAGGTAAATAAAAGGTACCAATATCCTTTCTAATCTTTATTACTCCTATTTAAATGAAACCATAGTGAGTAATAAAGATTGGAAAGGATATTGGTACCTTTATTACCACCTTTATTACGTTTGCCCTCACGAATCTGGGAAAAAAATACTTAATTACCCCCTATGGTTCCTTTAAATATAGGGTTATGGTTTATTGCCATCCCCCTCATACATTGGAAATTTCCAGCAGATGTATTGTGGAGAGTTGAACAGCAAAAACCGATACGTTTTTCCTTTAAAATGTTTTGTTTGTGGTGTGAAAAATGCTCTGTATGAATTGGTCCACAATTAACCCACCCCTTATATCTCCAGTCTAACTATAGAGTAGATTAAGTCTAGCCTGTAGGGGTCAGCCTAGAGATTCCGGAAATGGTCCAGAGCGGGCAGATAAATTGAGGTCCACAGTAGGATTCCTCACCAAATTAGGTTAGGGCAATCTACCTTCACCTTTGTTAAGCTATGAGTTGATGCTAGGTCTTAGACCACAATGTAGGCCTAATTTGTCTGACCCAGCTTAATTTAATGCGTTTACTTCTAACTGGGTTAAAAACACAATGTCACTTACTGCTAGTTATTAGAGTCCCTTTTCCCCTTTTGTATAATTGTTGAGAGCATACTTGCTGGAGGGATCTTTTTTCCGTTTTCTTCTCCCTTCTCTCGTTCCGTCTTGTCGCCCCGTTACTCGTTTTCGTTCTCCCTTGGTCCCTTGTTCCTTTTTCGCGGGGGCTTTTTCCACCAGCGTCGTCTTGGTTTTTTCTTCGGTTGGTTGATCGGTAATGTATATCTATTACCGAGCACGCTCTTGTCACACAGTATATAAATACTAGTGTGGAGAATAACTCTGGTGAGCAACCAATTGGTTTCATCCACCCAGTTATTGACATAAAAGGAATTTAATAATTGTTAGATTAACTACCTACCTACTCAGTGAACCATTTTCGTTACCTCCCAACTACCCACACATCAGTTTTCCATAGTGGAGGTTTTCAAAAGACCTTGTTAAGTAATGTTTTTTTGGTTAATGTTTCATTTATATGCCTTCGGTATTTAGCGCTGCCTAATGGTAAAGAAGGAAATTACGAATTACCATAATTTACTTCGTCGGGCCTCGCTTCTGGTTGTAGGACGCGCGGCTCTCTTTTGATGTCGGCGATGGAGTTACTCAATGAGTTTATTTGGTTTAATTAATATGGACATTCACTACACTTAAATACCTGAAGGAATACGCCTATCATTTTTGAGTTATTACTTATTAGTTTTATATTCACTCAGAACTTATAGGAAGATTAAGTACATCTCCCTTGTTAAAGCATCGCTTGGAACTGCGCATCTCTGAGCAGCTAATATAAATTTCTTTGTCTTCAATTTCGCTAACTTTACAAACAAGGTGGTGTATCGAGGCCAAATTAAGTAACGCGATACGATACTCGATACATTGGTAAAAATGTATCGCGTTACGATACTAGATATATGAATAATATATGTATCGCGGTACGATACACACACACACACATGTGTATATATATATATATATATATATATATATATATATATATATATATGTGTGTGTGTGTGTGTGTGTGTGTGTCCCTTTGCTTTGTCCGGAGTGATAGGGCACGTCCCTCTGTGGCGAATGTGGAAATGCACCTTTCTTCGGTGTAAGGGCTCTCTCTGCCCTCGTGGACCATTGGGCCTGTTTGGGGACCCGGTTGATCTCCTGCTTCTATTTCTTTCTTTCTCCTTTCACCCATTCTTTCTGGCTTCTCTCTCCTTTTTGGCGTTATTTTTGGACCTTGATTTTGACCCCTTCCTAGGCCCTTGGGTGTGGGAGGTGGTTGCCCTGCACCCTTGTCGCTTTTCAACCAAACCCAAGCCCTGTCCCTGCCACCTTTCACCGCGCGTTGGATGAGAGTGGCCGCTTTTCAGGCACGGGGACTGGGTACGGGTGTATCTCCCCTGCGTGACATCTATTGGCGGTAGGACTGAGTGTGCCCCAATTCGCCTTTCCCTTGTTGGAGTCGGTGGTGGCTGGATGCCGCGGGGGATAAAGTTTTCTCTTTGTTTGCTATGGACACTTCTCCCCCTCAGCTTACGACTACTGCTTCTCATTCTCGGACTACTACTTCTCTCAACATTCGGGTGGTGGGCAACCAGGCCCTCGAGTCCTCTACCACTGGAAGACCGCAACCTGATGGGGTTGACCGCACCCCCTCCTGTCGAAGCGGAACGCTTGCACTCTCCTTTTCCGTTGCCGACCCCAGTCCGTCCCTCGAATATGCCCTTGGACCTACACCTCTGGAGCAGGGGTCTTGCCCCAGCCCACCTCAGCCGCCTTCGGGCAAGTCAAGTTCCACCCAGGATTTGCCCCAAAAACCCGGCTTCTTTCTCGCCCCGTATGCCCCCCTCACCCGCCGTCGGCCCACCTTCCCACGGGGAGAGCCCCGCGGCTGAAGGGGAAGACGGCATTCACGGCCATCCTATCGACCGTTGGATATCCCAGTCCATTTCGACGCTACAGCCTCCCTCTCCCTTCCAAGTATCCACAAATTCCTGGTGATCCGGCCTACCTCTGGGTCCCTTCCGACCAACTCTGAACGGACGTTCCAGGCGATCCGAATCCACAGCAACTCCAGCCGCTATGACGTACGCCCACAGAGGGATGGCTCCCTCCTCGTAAAATCACGCTCAGCCGCAGAGACGAAAGCCCTACTCTCCGTCACTGAGGTTGTTGGATGCTCGGTGTCCGTTTCCCCACACCCTCGCCTGAACCAGAGTCAGGGCACTATTTACGCCACCTGCTTATTGTCGATCGCAGTGAACGAGCTCCTGGAGGACCTCGCACCCCACGGAGTCACTAAGATTTATCGCTTCACATCCCGACAGGGAGGCACCCCCTCCCCGAACCCGCGTCTGCTCTTTAGGTTCAATACCTTAATCCACCCCGACCGCATTGTATGGGGTATGGAGACCGCGCGTCATGCGAGTTTTCTGTCCGCCCATACATCCCAGACCCGACCCGTTGCTTTAAATGCAACAAGTTTGGACACATTAGTTCCGTTTGTCGGCAGCCGCATCAACTGTGTTCATTGTGAACAAATCGCTCACCCTGACAGGTGCCCCAAACACACCCAAATGCTCCAACTGTGAAGGCGCACACCCCTCTTCATCCCGCGAATGCCTTTTCTTCAAGTTCGAGGAAGAGGTCCGAGGCCTGCAGGTAACGGACTTCCTTAGCCCTCGTAAGGCACGAGGCAGGGTGCGGAGTCGGGAGGTGAGGCCGGGGGTGTCTTACGCCGCTGCTCTCAGCTCTCATCTCGGCGCGCCTCCCTGGCCTGCCGCCGAAACCCCCATCGACCACTGCTTCCTATCCCTCCCAAAGGAAATCCTCACAGGACCCGACGGTCTCCTGGTCCCCCACCATCCCTCCTCTTCACACACCTCACCTGCCACAAACCCCCCAAGAGTCTGGGACCAGGACACCCAGGCCCCATCCACCTCAAACCCTGCCCTCCCAACACTCTCTGCACACGCCCGAACCTACCGCCCGGAGCAAGCCGACAAGGCGGAGACGCCGGAGCGAGTCGCCAGACCCTCCGGCCTTTCAAACCTCTCTCTCCCTCTTCCCCTAGAACTAAGACGACGGCTCGGACCCTCGCACCGCCCACTACGTCCACAATGTCCATCTCTCCCCACCCGCCCCCGACGACGAGACCCAATTTGAACAACATCCTCTCCCCCGAGGATCCTGTGGATGCGGCCCTGGCGCAGCTACACGGTGTGACCGATGGGAGCTCGGCCGCGCCCATAAGTCTCATGGATCTGCCCTTGCCTCCTGGTGCTATTTTTTCCACCCCTCCTCGAGACCACTCTGGTTCACCACCTTCCACTCCCACAGTACCTGCCCCCCCAACATCCCCGGTCCTTCTGGTACCCCCTATCGCCACCTAGGGTCCGTCGTGAGACCCCGGACAAGCGGGGAGGCGCTATTTTGGGAAGTAAAGTGCCCCCTCATGGCCCGACCACAGAAGCCCGCCAAAACACTTCTGACCCTCTCAGCCCACGACGTTCCTCTGACTGCCGTGATCCACTCAACATGGCGTGGAAAAACTCGAGCAAGTTAGTGAGACATGACCTATGCCGTCTAAACCCATGTTGGGAGTCCCCAAGCAGCTTGTAGGAATCCAAATGGTCAACGATCCTATCCGCTATTATCCCCTTTAATAATTTACTTACAACTGAAGTGAGACTAATGGGATGATAGTTCCCTGGACTTTCATGATCCCCTTTCTTAAAGGTAGGGGTCACGTTGGCATCCCTCAAGTCACCAGGCACCTCGCCCGTGTCCAACGATTTGTTGAAGACTGTATCCAGGTGGGTAGCCACCTGGTCGCGCACCTCCCGCAACACTATGGGGAGAAACTGGACTGGCCCAGGAGCCTTAAACGCGCTCAGTTTGTCTATTCTATCGGCAACGACTGTCGCGGTACACCGAACACTATCCAGGCCAGCACCTTCGTGCCTGACGCCTGGCTCGGGGATGACGCGGGTGTCCTCCCTCGTCAACACTCCCGCAAAGTACTCATTAAGCACATTAGCGATGTCCGCAGAACGCCGCTTCGGTCCTTTAACAGACCTATCTTCTAATGGGCTTTCTACTACTAACATAACTGAAGAACTCCTTAGGGTTCCCTTTGCAGAGGCTTGCCACCCGTAGTTCTTCGTTACGTTTCGCTAGCCTAACCTTCGCCTTCACTTCCCTACATAGGTGGACATACGCTTCATTGTTCTCATGGGAATGATTGGCCTTCGCCCTCCTATGCGCTACTTTCCTATTTCGGATAGCCGAAGCGATGTCACAATTGAACCACTTAGATTGCGTTGAAGCAGGGGTGATCGGTTTTGAGGGTGTGGCAGCAGACTGCAGCACCATAAACTCGTCCTGGAATGCACTCCACACTCCCTCAACATTGCCGCTGACCTCTAACCCCATCTCACCTACGCTATCCCTGAGGCTAGCAAAGTCCTCCCGCCGTAGATCGAGCTCACTGCCTCTCGAGTTACTACGCCTCACCCGAGGGACGCACACACGGAACCTAATCAGACCGTGATCACTCCCGCCCAACGATTCGTCAGTGGTGAGGCCAGTGACAGGGTTGTCTTCGGTCGTGAATACTAAGTCTAGAACGCTTTCGCTTCGTGTAGGCTCATTGACCCACTGAGTGAGGAAGTTCTCATCAGCAAAGTCAACTAGCCTCCTCCCTTCAGCATCAGCAGTCCTGTCTTCCCACTTTATGCCGCGACAGTTGAAGTCTCCTAAAACTACACACACCCTATTTCCTAGCAGGCTACGGAGTTCGGTGTACAGGGCTGTATCCTCCTCGAGGAGGAGATGCGGAGGTCTCTACACCAAGATTAACCTATAGTTCGTCCCTCCCACGTTCAGATCGACACCAAGCAGTTCCCGTTCCGACCACAACTGGCAGACAACCGGACTCAACGTGTCCCTCACGTATACTAGTACCCCTTCCGCCTCCCGACGGGTGCGGTCTTTGCGAAACATTCTATACCTGGGAATTTCGAACTTCCCAACGTAGTCCCTATGATCAGTATGAATCCAGGACTCGGTGATAGCAACGGTAATTCAGGAGCGGCTCGCAGGTAGGCACTGTGGAACTGCAGCACCCCCATGATCTTATGATCTTTATATTTAAATATTTAAAATAGCCTCTCTGCAGTGCTGGACCTACCTATAAGCTAAATAAGCTATAGCTTAGGGCCACACACCGTCGGGGGCCTCATTTTTTTAAATATATTTTTATTTTATCATTAGTTTTTATTCTTTAACACTAATTCATCAAAAATTATATATATATATATTATTTTTTCTTTATCATTAACATTAATATAAAAAATAATAATTATAGTAATAATGACATTATTTTAAATTTTTTTACCCGAATTTTTTTAGAGAAGGGCCTCAAATTTCATATAGCTTAGGGCCTCAGCAGGTGAAAGTCCGGCCCTGCCTCTCTGATTGTTTTTTTCAATGAACTTTGAGTTTTTAAATCAGATTATATCCTTTTTTCCTTAAACTATTTCAATGCCGAACGAATGAATCACGAAAGTAGCTTCAGCCTTCCCGTGGAACTGCGTACTTAATAGTTCCAGATTTTGTTCGAAACGCTTGAAACCTCGGTGGCGGACGTACGAAGAGCGAGTCAGAATCGCGGGTTTAAGAGGATCCAAAGCACTGTGGACAGAGCAGTGCCGATTTGTTTGTTTGACGTGGTAGTTGTGTTGCTGTATCGTTTGCTAATTCGAAATTTAATTTTCGAATTGCATTTATCAATGATTCGTTATCATTTATTTTTTGTCGTGAGATTGAAGTTAATTATATAATAATTGGATTATTTACAATATATAGCTTTCATTTCTGAGGTGACGTGTGTGTATATATATGTATATAGTCTAAAAGTCACTAAAGGGGAAATATCACTAAATCTAAGCTGAATGGCAAGAGCAAGTCATAAACGAACCAACGCGGCTGTTCGTATTGTTTTGGGCTAGCCTAGAGATGTTTTTTCCTATCTGACCTAATCATTGGTGCTGAGTATAATTAGGTGGTGGTTCTAAGGTGACAAATGGGGTAGAAAGTTGTCCGTACTTAAGTATAGTTAGGGGTAATGTCTATAGCTTCTAAGTTGGTAATGTAAGAGAGAGTTAGGTAGGCCGTTTGTGGGACACAGAAATCTAATGGTAGGCTTTCAAAGGAATATCTAATTCAACGCACCGGTAAGTGCTTTTGATTGTTTGCTAGAACCTAAGTAACCTAACTGGGGTGTCTACCCCACGCTATCACATTTGGCGACGAGGATGGGATGCAATTAAGCTCATGGGATTCGATTAAGCTCATTGGATTGAATTTGGCTCATTTGATTTAATTTTGTTCATTGGGTTAAATTTGGCTCATTGGTTTAATTTGGCTTATTGGGTTCAAGTGGTTGTTTGGAAAATTGGATGTAGCCTAGTGGGTCGTCCGATTTGGTTTGTTTGTGTGGGTAAGCTACCGTACTATAGCGTAGGTCCCGCCGGCCTAACTCTAAAACTAATTCCTACTCAGCCCTTACTCTAAAACTAATTCCTACTCAGCCCTAACTCTAATACAATTCACTATTCAGCCCTAACTGAGGAGTAACTAGATCAAATTTAAACCTAATCTAACCTACTTCACGTGATTTGGCCTAATTCGGTTTTGCTCTAGCATGTCGGTGATTGGCCATATAAGCCCCTACGAAGACTCTGGTGAGGACTTCGAAGCTTATGCCACTAGGGTGAGGTTGTTTTTCGAGGCACATTCCATTCCTGATGCTAAGAAAGTACCTACCTTTTTAACTATAATAGGCCCTAAAACGTTTGGTTTAGTTATGGACCTAGTTTCTCCTAAAGCACCAGAAACCTGCACCTATAATGAATTGGTACAGGCCCTAACCGATCACTACAAACCCCGAGTAGTTCTCATCTATGAACGTTTCAAATTTTATTCAAGGCATCAGACGGGAAATGAAAGCATTGCAGAGTTGTTGCAGGATAAAAAGCCATAGCCGTACGTGTAAATTTGGGGACAAATTAGATGAAATGCTAAGAGATAGGTTTGTGATGGGTCTCAAAGAGGAGTCTACCCAGAGAGCCCTATTAGCCATACAGGACCTAACTTTTAGTCAGGCTGTAGAAATAGCTACGGCTAGAGAAGCAGCTGCTAAAGATGTTAGAGCTTTTGGAAATCACAGTAGTAAAGCCCAACACGTAAATAGCTTTAAATCTTCTAGGCCTGGCAGACCTAATGAGCCTACTAGACAGGCAAATAAAAGGTATGAGGCGAATACGACTAAGCCTACTAATTCTACTAAGCCTTCCAAGCCATGTACAGGGTGTGGAAAACACCATTGGAAGAAGGATTGCCCTTTTAAAGAAGCAGTTTGCCGAAACTGTAGTAAAATAGGCCACATAGCTAAAGTGTGTTTTTCAAAGAAAACGAAGGGTGAAAATTCTAATTTTAACATTTCTAGTGTAAATCCTCAAAAGGGAAATACTTCGAACATTGGAGTGGAGTACCTATTTTATGAGCAGCAAAGTGGGAAAAATACAGGCCCATATATTGTAGAGGTAGGCCTAAATGGAATTACAGTTCCTCTAGAATTGGATACGGGGGCTGCCCGGACGGTCATGTCCAAGGCAGTTTTTGATAAGATTTTCAAAAACACACCTAAACTACATGCATCTGAAACGATTTTGAAGAAGTATGGGGACATACAAATACCTATTTGTGGAGAAGCATACGTCACAGTTACACTCAACCAGAAAACTTTGTCTCATCCCTTAACCCTTTTAGTGGTGGATGAGCAAGGGCCTACTCTACTCGGCCGTGATTGGATTGATGCTTTGAAAATGCCAATTGACAAAATCTTGCCAAGGGGTCAGGCAGATGTGCATACACTCTCATATCCATCTGACATAGACTCACTGTTAAGGGAGTTTTCTTCTGTTTTTGGGCCTGAAGTAGGCAACCTAAAAGGCCATCAGGTCTGCATAGAAGTAGATCCTAATGTAACTCCGAAATTTTGTAAGGCTCGTTCAATTGCGCATGCACTGCGGGAGAAGGTAGATTTAGAAATTGACAGGCTGCTAAAAGATAAAATTATTGAACCAGTCACACACGCTAAGTGGGCTGCCCCAGTAGTTCCTGTACTAAAACCGGACAAGTCCGTGCGGTTATGTGGGGATTACCGTTTAACAGCAAATAGAGCCGTCCTTCTAGATTGCTATCCTATACCCAAGCCTGATGAATTATTTAGCTCTCTTGCTGGGGGTAAATATTTCACAAAACTCGATATGTCCCAAGCCTATGCTCAACTAAGTTTAGATGAAAACTCTAAAGAATTAACTATCATAAATACGCACCGAGGCCTATATAAGTACAATAGGCTATGCTATGGAATAGCATCGGCTCCGGGTATTTTTCAGAGGACAATGGACCAAGTTCTAGGTCACATTCCAGGGGTACTTTGCTTTCTACATGATGTCCTCATTTCAGGTTCGTCTAAAAAAGAACACCTAACTAGATTAACCACGGTTCTAAAAAGACTCCGGGATGCCGGACTTAAGCTAAAGAGAAGAAAAGTGTGCATGGGTCACTAACGAGGTTTCATATTTAGGGTTCCGCATAGATGCCTCAGGCATTCATCCAACGGTGGATAAACTAGAAGCAATAAAAATGCACCACCTCCACAAAACATCACACAGTTACAAAGCTTATTTAGGTCTCCTAACTTTTATACGAAATTTTGCCTAATGCATCGACTTTCCTTGAACCCCTAAATAAGCTAGACGATCTGGGGAACAGTGGGAGATGGGAGAAAACTCAAAAGGAAGCATTTGAGGCTTCCAAGGACGTACTACTAAAGTCCACTCTCCTAGTGCATTATGATCCTAAACTTCCTCTCGTAGTTTCAGCAGACAGCAGTTCTTATGGAATTGGGGCAGTGTTATCTCACCACATTGATGGTGTAGATAGGCCTATCTGTTTTGCTTCTAGAACACTAACTGAGACTGAAAGACGATATGCACAAGTGGAACGTGAAGCATTAGCCTTAGTAATTTGCAGTAAAAAAATTTCATTTCTATCTATGGGTCATGAATTTAAACTAATTACTGACCATAAGCCTCTTTTAGGTTTTTTCACCTAATAAAAATATTCCAGTTTATGGCCTCAGGTAGGATTCAACGATGGGCACTGATTCTACAAGCCTATAAATTTGACTTAGTACATCGGTCAGGTAAACTTCTAGGTACGGCTGATGCGCTAAGTAGGTTGCCCTTAGAAAATCCAAATGATTGTGTACCTATACCTACAGAATGGGTTCACTTGGTGGAGTTTTTGGAATCCACTCCAGTATCTGCGTACAAATAGAGCAGTGGACAAAATCAGACCCTATTCTGTCTAGGGTCATCCATTTCTGCTCAGTTGGTTGGCCTACTAAGGTTGAGAGTGAATTAAGCCTTTTATCAACGTCAGTCTGGCCTCTCATTCAAAATGGCTGTCTCTTATGGGGCCACAGAGTGATTATTCAAATAAAGGCAGGTCGAATTTAGTGAAGGAACTTCACGCTGAACACATGGGCGCAACAAAAATGAAGAGCTGGCGAGAGCTTATTTCTGGTGGCTGGTTTAGATGGAGAACTCGAATCATTTGTTCGTTCCTGTCAAAGCTGCCTAGAGAACAGAGATGTCCCAAGGAAAGTCCACTTCATCCTTGGGAATGGCCTACTATACCGTGGCATAGGATCCATGTTGACTATGCAGGTCCTATAAATAATATTTATTTCCTAGTCATGTGGACGCCTACTCTAAGTGGGTGGAAATTCTTCCAACCACTTCCACGACTTCGGGTGTTACTATTCGCTTACTCCGTTCAGTTTTCGCTCGATGGGGTTTACCCATAGTCCTGGTTTCCGACAATGGTACTTGTTTTACCAGTGAGGAATTTCGTTCCTTCGTCCACCTAAATGGCATTAGACATGTCCGGTCTAGTGTTTTCCACCCGTCTACTAACGGTCTCGCGGAAAACATGGTCCGTACTTTCAAGTCGGCCTTGCGTCATTCTCGTGGGGAGGAAATGCAAGTGGTGTTGGATAAATTTTTGTTTAAATATCGAATAACACCTCACACCACGACGGGGGTGTCTTCCTCTAAACTTATGATTGGCCGGGGAATTCGTTCAGTTTTCGATTTGTTACGTCCAAATGAAACGTTACAACAACGAGTTTTACGCCATCAGGAAAAACAGAAGCTGTACCATGACACTAAAAGAGGGAGAGTTATAGAGGCGCAACCTAATGATCCAGTTATGATTCGCAACTATGGGGCTGGACCAAAATGGGTTCCTGCAACTGTCCAGGAGAGAACGGGTCCTGTTTCCTTCAAGTGCCAACTAGAAGATGGTCGTTCTATTAAACGCCATCAGGACCAGATATGGGAACGTGAATTGCAGAAGGACCAGAGTCTTCCGGAAGAGAGAACTGATCCTCCGGAAAATGGTTCAACTCGCCCGCCTATACAGGTTGCACCTAATCCTACTACATCAACCCCGCTCCGCAGGTCGTCTAGGGTCCCTCATCCCCTGACAGACTAAACTTGTAGGGGAGGAGTGAGGTGACGTGTGTGTATATATATGTATATAGTCTAAAAGTCACTAAAGGGGAAATATCACTAAATCTAAGCTGAATGGCAAGAGCAAGTCATAAACGAACCAACGCGGCTGTTCGTATTGTTTTGGGCTAGCCTAGAGATGTTTTTTCCTATCTGACCTAATCAGTGGTGCTGAGTATAATTAGGTGGTGGTTCTAAGGTGACAAATGGGGTAGAAAGTTGTCCGTACTTAAGTATAGTTAGGGGTAATGTCTATAGCTTCTAAGTTGGTAATGTAAGAGAGAGTTAGGTAGGCCGTTTGTGGGACACAGAAATCTAATGGTAGGCTTTCAAAGAAATATCTATTTCAACGCACCGGTAAGTGCTTTTGATTGTTTGCTAGAACCTAAGTAACCTAACTGGGGTGTCTACCCCACGCTATCACAATTTCTTAGAATATTTTTTTCGCAAGTGACTTTTTGTTTTTTGAAATTTTAACTAGGCGCCTATTCTATTATCATGGCTGCGCTAGCCCCAGAAGTGAGTCGGGTGACAGTGAGTAAAATTCAGTCTCGTAATTTTTCACAAGTTATCTTTTCAAGAAAAAATAGCTATTAAAACTGAAGGACGCCCTACACCAGAAATTCAAATATCTCAGCCCGGAATAAGTAACAATAAGAAATATATTCGTAGTTTTAATTCAGAATGGTACCAAAGAAAAAGTTGGCTTTGTGGTTGTAAAGTTAAAAATGCATTATTTTGTTTCCCGTGTCTACTACTCGGTGGTGATTTGACGTGGAGAAAAAGTGGTTTTACAAATATAAACAAAATTAAAGAAAAAACTGAAAAGCATAAGCGTTCAAAGAAGCATATTGATAATGTGATTTCCCTGTCACTTTTAGGAACGGTAAATATCAAAGAAAAACTTAGTGAAGCTTACAAACTCTCGATTATCGAACATAATAACAAAGTTACCAAAAATCGTGAAATATTGTCAAAAATAATAGACTAGATTAAATTCTGCGGAAATTTTGAGATTTCTTTACGTGGACATGATGAAAAAGATGATTTGGCAAATCCAGGTGTATTCAGGGGATTAATTAATTTCGCTCAAAATTAGATCCCGATTTGAAAAAACATTTAGAAAGCAACACAGTCTTCAAGGGCGTTTCCAAAACCATTCAGAATGATATTCTTGACTGTGTGCTGCAGGTATCCCGCAATCAAATAAAAAAAGAAATTAAAGAAGCTTCGTTTGTGGCGGTCATGGCTGATGACACAACTGATGTTTCTGAACACTCAAATGGTTATTGTTCTGAGATACGAGCTGAATGAGGAAGTCTTTGAGCGTTTCTGGGGTTTCTTTACTCCGGAAAATCAAACGGCAGAAGGAATATCTAAGTGCATTCTAGATCAGCTAGATATTCTTCTCGAAGGAAACAAGCAGAAACTAATTGCTCAGACATTTGATGGCGCAAATGTCATGAAAGGAAAAAAAGGGGGAGTTCGGGCTAAAATTAAACAAGTTTACAATAATACACACTTCATTCACTGTTATGCCCACCAACTGAATCTGATTATGAAAAATGCAGCAAGTACTACCCGAAATTCAAGAATATTCTTTTCTAACCTCTTGGCTATACCAACATTTTTCTCTAGGTCACCACTTCGTCTCTCTATCTTAAGCAAACATATGGCCAGCCGCATTCCTCGTCCATCCCCTACTAGATGGAATTTTCATATACGCACCGTAAACCGCGTCTATGAAAATTTCGAACCCTTAAAAAAATGCCTTGAAGAAATACAGTCGACAGCAAACGCAGATCAAACCATTTCAGAAGCAACAGGAATTTTGCACGTTTTGAATAACGAAAAGTTCATCTTTTGGTTGAAACTTTTTCATCAGATAATGCCTCACGTAGAAGTCATTTACGATCAAATGCAGTCTCGAGCTATTGACTCATGTAAAGTACAAGAATATATAGCAAACTTCAACAATGCCATTTTAAAAATAAGAAATTCGGAGTACTGTGAAAATCCTTCAAAAACACTCATGATTGAAGCAAAGGAAGTGTGCGACTGCGTATGTGTTGACATAGCTGAGAGGTATTCATTTACCAAACAATTAGTAGCTGCTAAGATGTTTACCAAGGAAAACTTCGATAGCTATTGTGATAGCGTGGGGTAGACACCCCAGTTAGGTTACTTAGGTTCTAGCAAACAATCAAAAGCACTTACCGGTGCGTTGAATTAGATATTCCTTTGGGAGCCTACCATTAGATTCCTGTGTCCCACAAACAGCCTACCTAACTCTCTCTTACATTACCAATTTAGAAGCTATAGACATTACCCCTAACTATACTTAAGTACGGACAACTTCCTACCCCATTTGTCACCTTAGAAACACCACCTAATTACACTCAGCACCAACGATTAGGTCAGATAGGAAAAAACATCTCTAGGCTAGCCCAAAACAATACGAACAGCCGCGTTGGTTCATTTATGACTTGCTCTTGTCATTCAGCTTAGATTTAGTGATATTTCCCCTTTAGTGACTTTTAGACTATATACATATATATACACACACGTCACCTCATATGAAAATGCCAATGGAAGAGGTAACGGTGACCACTGAGGCATATCCCATGATTGAAAAAGAAAAGCTTCTTACTGAACTACAAGTTTTCTGCAGTAGACCTGATATGCACAATTACGACAGGTTAATTGATCTGCTGAAATTTATCACTGAAAATAATCTAGTAGATGTTCTTGGAGCACTAACTAAGCTCATAAAAATTCTTTTGACCATCCCCATGACTACATCCGAGGCCGAACGCTGCCATTCAACATTAAAAAGAATGAAGACGTTCTTAAGGAGCACTATGAATCAGGAAAGACTAAATGACGCGTTCGGTGGAGAAGGGGCAAACGCAACATTTTCGAATTATGCCACAAAATGCAGTTAAAGTTTGTAAACTTTAAACCTTTGTATTTTTCCGGTTTATTGAAATGTTGTATGAATTTGAACACATATTTGAGTAAAATATTGTTGTGTAATATGTCGATATAATAAAACGCCAAGAATTTTACAATATTATTTATTGATAGCTTCTGATGTTAACTGGTGTAATCCATTATTTGGTCCTCTTCGTCGAATGTTGTATTACCTGCTTCAACTGTTTCGGTTTCTTCCAGTTCCTTTAACAATCTCGTATAATAGTTCACTGCAGTTGCAGGCATTAGGTCTGATAATTCTTTGAGATCTTTATTTTTCCTTAGTTATTGGCAGCAATTGGGAATACTTTGGTTGCAGTGTCTGCTGGGCTAGATTGAATAAACTGACACTGTAGGATTTTTTCCCTTTCTGCAGTCTGACGGGATGGCTATTATCTGGGGTGTGCGGTATGCAGTAGATATTCCTGTGACGAGCTTCTTGTGTTGAAAGTCAAATATTAACTTTCTTGCATCTGCAAATTTAGTAGTTGTTGATTTCCTAATGACAATGCACGTTTTTAGGACGTCAAAATCGAGAAAATCAGCCTGTTTCATTTCTACAACTAGGAAGCGCTGCGAAACGGCTGTAGTTATGGCCGTAACATAATTTTTTTGGTGTAAATAATATTGCTGTAATTATTTTTTATATTTTGTTCAATTTGGCCAAATTGAGCATCACAGGGCATTGTCGAGTGACCAGAAAGTAGATAGATGTGTTCAATGTGAAGCAATGATGCGGAGTGAATTTCTCTGAGATACATTAAAACCTAAATTTTACCGTGAAAGAGTGCAGACTAACATCTAATTTTTTGTATAGGTAAAGCAAAGGTTTTAAAGGATAATTATACGACAAAAAACTCATTTTTCGAATTTTGTGGCGTTCGCCCCTTCTCCACCGAACGCGTCAAATGCTCTTGCAATGATTTCAAGAGAAAAATTTGATCAACAGTACACAGAATTTCAATGAAAAAGTAATAGACCTTTTCGCTCAGAATAAAAACAGAAGAATGGAATTTGTTTATAAATAAATTTTTTGGCAAATTCGAAATTACCCGTTAAGCGTAAGTACCCTATAATTGATTTTATGATACTATTTTACTTATTTTTATGACTGAGTAGTGAGTAGTTATCTATTTATCTATTCGACTTTCTCTCTCTCTCATATATATATATATATAATCGACACAATTGTTCGCAATTTCTGAGGCAGCACCCCCATAACTGAAAGTCACGAGCCGCCACTGAACGGTATCCTGATATTAATAGCGCCCGTAGCTCGCAAAACGTATTCCTAATCGACCTAACATTTAAAAGCATTGCACGGAAGGAGCCTTCCCTATTCTGACCGCCCCCTAGCACGACCCGTTTCCCGAACAGCCAGGGCTATCGGGAGTTGAAGAGCCCCTCACCAACGAGGGGGCAACTTCCGCAGGAGCCTGAGCCCCCTCCAACGTGGAAGGAGGGTCACCCACCTGTACATGGACGCACCCTTCAGTTGAAGGTACGTCCGCCACCGGCTCAACATCATCTCTTCCCGGTGGGGGCCCGTCATCTCTCCCCGGGCTCGACCTCACCATTCTGTATAGGTGCCGATCGAGCATCGCGCCTAGCACACCTATACCCTTGTCATTATGGTGGACACCATCCCTCTGGTAAAGGTCCCACCTACCCGGAAATGCGTCGAACGGGTCAATAAACCTCTCGCCCAGCGGGACGCACAAGTCTTGCACCCTCTCGTTGATGCCAATGACCTTACTGAGCGCGTGGTCGCTGGCATTCATCCGCGGTAAAATACCCATCAACATTCCCCTGTCTGTCTTCAGTTTTAGATCATCCGCAAGAGACATGATCTCGGTGATGATCCCTTCTCTAAGACCTACCCTACCGCCTTTGAGGAACAGGTCGTTGCCACCAGCGTGGACAACGATCGCAGTCCTTCGACTAGCCACGCGCAGCTTCTCTACCTCCTTCCTTAAGTGCGCCGTTCCGCTCAGGTAAGCACCTTACTTTCCTCCCGTCCCGCTCTGCAGAAGCAAAGTACTTCTCCTGGCCCCTGATCTGCGAGTCCCCAATCAAAACGGTGTCTTCCTCCTTCGAGCACAGGAGACTAAAGCGGTTGGAGGTCCTGATAGGGGCAACTGGGGTCTCAGGCTTCGGCTTCGCAGCCTTCTTGCCCGAGACCTTTCGATACCCGTCACCACCCATAGACGCACTTACACCACCCGACCCACCCCAACCGGCAGCTACACCCTTCCGGTTTCTTTAGGCCATCAGTAGGCCCCTTCCCACCCTTTTTCTTTATCAGCCCCTTCCCACCCTTCTCTGTCGGCCCCTTCTTTACGCCCTCCACCTTGCGCCGCGGTTCCGTGCATTCCACGTGGGTCGCTGGCGATTCCCGACACTGATTTTGTACCCTAGCCCCCGGTTGCACCTCTACCCTTTCTCCGCGGTCCAGAGCTCTGTCCAGTTCATCGCTGGACCGCCTTTCCATGGCAGCTATCCTATCAATGAGCTCCGGGATGGAGGGCGCAGCCGCGTCAGTGACCGCCGCACCTCTAACAGCCGGTCTGGACGACTCGAGCCGCCGGACCCTCTCCTCTAGCTTCTCGTAAAACCGCATGAGTTCGCAAAAGCGGCACATGCTGGAGTGGCTGATCTTCTCGAAGCACGCTTCTTTGAAGTTCGTCACCCACTGGTTTACCTCACACATTCAGCCTTCAATTTCTGCGGTCCAGTCATTGTAACTTTTTTTTTTTTCGAACTCTGAATACACTGAATAAGATAAAGCGTTCTAGCAATGAAAACTATCAAAAACGTTCTGACCAAGGGTCTCCCCAGGGCCGGACAGTCTCAAACGTGTCGCAGCTACCAAGTGACAAACACTCGCGACGCAGGCGTCACGGATTTCCCGCCAGGAGCGACAGCGAGATGCAGCCCCTTACTAGTCACTCACAAGCGGCCAGACTCTTAAAATCCAGTGTTCAAGGGATATCCCACCAGACGCAGAGGCTACGTCCAAGAGTTTACGCGAGCCTGGCAGCCAGCTGGGCAGCAAAGCTCTCTCACCTAAGAGCAGTACAGCCAAGCACCATCAACTGGTCACCAAAGAACGGTCGCAGGGGGCTGGTCAGGCCATTACGTGTTAGGAATGGGCTTAACGGGGCACTAGCCACACTCCATTCATCGCGCCCCTACGCCTGGGACCCCTCCATCCCAGTCTCTCACAACCTACGAGCGTTACATGGTATTATTTATAGAGGTTCCAAAGTCTCTCTTCCCACGCATGAGGTAGCAGTAGGGTCCTAATAGTAAAAGTAGAGAAAAAGACTTAATACTAAAAGGTTTTTTTTTTTTTTTTTTTTGCAGTCAGAGGAGAGCATCCTTAACCTAAGCTAAAAGGACAGAGTAGGGATGGGATGGGGTCCTAGTAACCAGGCGCGGACTGGCCCCGGCGGCCCACCGGCCCGTGGGCCCTTTCCGTTGGGGGCCCTAAATTTGTTCTACGTATTACTATATAAGACCTCAGGGGTGTTCACAGGGGTCAAAAGAAGTACGTTGGCGACAAAACGTCATTAAAAATTTTCCACTTTTTTTAATAATAGTAAAATAATTGATATTTAAATTGTTTAGGATTATTAACTTTAGTTTATTCGTTGATAAGTTATGTCCGTTTAAATAATTTTTTATTTAAATAAATTATATATTTATTTTATTTGTTGGAAATTAATTAAATAAATGTTAAAAATCGCTATGTTGCCAAACGCATTTCTGAGATTTCTAGTATAACCAATCAGCACTCTAGGACACTATTTTTGGCGCGAAAAATAAAATTAAGTAAATGAAGTAAATATTTTTTAAGCGGTGTTGCATTTGTGCTGGCGCGCCGATTTTTTGCTCTTGGTCTTTATAACGTGAGTAATTTACTGAATTTTTATTTAAGTAATTGTTATTTTTTTATATTTTTAAGCTTTAAACACATAAATATCTTAGGAGCTGAATAAAGGCCAGCAGAGCCCAGCCAGTTCAGCCTAGATTCCAAGAACCTGCATACCCAAACCTACAATCCACACCCACAATAATTTCCTCATATACCTTTTTTCTAAACGCCTTTGAAAACGTTATTCATTGATATTGTGCGCTATATAAATATATATATTATTATTATCAGAGGCGTAACTAAAAGAAGAAAGGCCTGTGGCCTACTGTTGATAATGGACCCCTCTGTAATAGTTAAAGTGACAATATATATATATATATATATATTTTTTTTTTTTTTAAATTTTTTTAAAGTATGACCGCTCATGGCCACCAAAAGAAAGGTGGATAGCAGAGCGAACACAGGACGAAGACTATGGAACAGCTAACGGAAAAAAAAAAGATAAAAATCATAGCGGAGTCACAGCCGGTAAAGAAGTCGGGAACGAAGAGGAAGGAGAACAACCCGGTTACCGAAAAGTAGGGACCTTCAGATAGAATAGCGCCAAGCCTATCACAAGGCCCGACGCTCACCAAAAAGGGAAAATACTCTGCGCGCGCAGAGAGTAAAGCGGACACTCCACCAGGAGGTGGGCAACTGTAAGTGGAACGTTACAATTGGGACATCGGGGCACCCGATCCCCGGCCATCAAATAGCCATGGGTCAGGTGGGTGTGGCCAATACGGAGGCGGGCCAGAGCCACCTCCTTATGGCGCGACCGATGGAAGGAAGAGGCCCAACATCCCAATTTGGGTTTAATCTTGCAGAGTTTGTTATTTGTAGCGCCATCCCAGCGACTCTGCCACCGGGAGCGCAAAAACCTACGAAAACCAGGGATATAATCGGAAAAGGGGAGGGACACGGGTGAAACCTGTAGTCGGCACGCGGAACGGGCAGCTTGATCGGCAGCCTCATTTCCAGCCACGTTAACATGTGCAGGGACCCAGCAAAATACCACCTCCTTGCCACCAGAAGTGACAAGGATATGGCACAGTAACTGGATACGTCGGACCAGTGGGTGGACGGGGTCGAAACACTCCAAGCCATCCAGGGCACTGCGGGAATCCGAATAGATGACAAACGACCCATCCGGATGCTCCCGCACCACCTCCAGAGCGCTCAGAATGGCATAGAGCTCCGCCGTGAAAACGGAAGCCTCATCAGGGAGGCGGGTACATCGGGGAGCAAGGGCAGACGACTGGGGAACAGCCGCAGCCCCAACGCCCCCGACGACCTCGAGCCATCTGTGAAGACCGCAACACATGCAGAGTGACACGCTGTATGCTGAAGGAACAGAGACCGAAGCAAGGCAGAGTCAGAATCGGCCCTGCGAACGGGGCGCAACGCCCTACAGCATGTAACAGGGGTGCTCTCCCAAGGTGCAACACCCTCGAAAGAGACCGGTATGACGGATGGAGGAGTGCCCATACCATCGAGGAGGGAGGTCACCGTGTCGGTGAAATACCAACCCCCATCCCGGCAGAACGCCCTCTCAACCACCTGGAACAGAGGAGAGTTGGGAAGACGGAGAATCCGGAGACAGTGCTTGGCAATGAGGAACGACCTCCGATCCTCCAAGGGAGGGATGTCGCACTCAACCTGCAGACTATCAACCGGAGAGGAGCGGAAGGCGCCAGATGACATGCGCAGTCCTCTAGAGAGGACCGGGTCCAGTATCCGAAGGGCCGTACGGGAGGCGGAGCCATACACCACACTCCCATAGTCTAATTTTGATTGTACCAGGGACACGTACAAACGGAGGAGTGTCCGCCTATCCGCGCCCCATGTAGTATGAGACAGATGTCTCAGCAAATCCAGGGTACGTCTTGTAGTCTCGCGCAGCCTGCGAAGGTCGGGAACCCAGCTCAAATGACTATCGAAGATCATGCCCAGGAAACGTACTGATTGAACGAGGGCCAGAGGCTGACCCCCAAGTGTAAGATTAAAGGCCGGGACGGCGCCCCGTCTCGGAAGGAAGGAAGGCCGCACACGAAATCTTCGGGGAAGACAGCGTAAGGCCCACCGACGACGCCCAACGTTCAACCCGATTGACCGCGAGTTGGACTTGCCTCTCCACAAGGGGGAGACTCGTCCCCGCGGCATAGACAGCCAGATCGTCGGCGTAGATGGAACAACGCACCGAGATCGGGAGGGCCCCCGGTAGCGCAGACATGACCAGACTGAAGCAGGAAATGCTCAAGACACATCCCTGAGGCACCCCCTCCTCCTGAACATACAGGTCAGATAGGGCCTCCCCATTATGGACGCGGAAAGTGCGACGGCAGAGGAAGTTACGAATAAATGCGGGCAAAAAGCCCACAAAACCAAGAGGCTTCAAACGGTCTATGACAACTCCCCGACGGGTCGTGTTATAAGCCTTTTGGACATCGAAAAAGACGGCCAGAACAAGATTTCGGCGGGAAAAGGCCTCCTGTACATCATGACCAAAGAGGAGAAGGGGGTCCAGAGTACCCCGAAATCGACGAAAGCCATACTGGGTCGGGGGGTATAACCCAAGCGACTCCAGTGTAAAGGAAAGTCGGACGGCCACCATCTTTTCAAGGAGCTTGCATAAGCAGCTCGTCAAGGCAATAGGCCGATAGCCCGCCACCTCCTTCCCCGGCTTAGGTATCGGGACCACAATCGCCTCCCTCCAACGGGAAGGGAACGACCCCTCAACCCACATCCGGTTGAAAAGATCCAGCAAGAAGTGTAGGGCCATCGGGTGCAGGTTCCAAATAAAGTCATACGGAATGTCATCAGGGCCAGGGGCGGAAGAACGACGGGTTGCCAAGGCAGCCCGAAGTTCCCGCATCGTAAAGAGACGGTTATAGGGCTCGTTCCCAGGCGGCGGGAACGTAACATCCGACAAAGGACGATCCGCAGCTGAAGGCGAACGGGAA
The DNA here is from genome assembly GCA_023014485.1 of Bathynomus jamesi. Classification (NCBI taxonomy): domain Eukaryota; kingdom Metazoa; phylum Arthropoda; class Malacostraca; order Isopoda; family Cirolanidae; genus Bathynomus; species Bathynomus jamesi. Next base: position 566,415 of record JAJOZX010002732.1, read on the forward strand.
ACCGCAGCAAAAGCCCCGGCCAGCCGATCGGCCACAGCAGTAGGATCCGAAAGGAAGCCGTCCCCGTCCCGAAGGACAGGGCGACGAGCAGGGACCGGCTTCCCCTCGATACTACGTACCTTCCGCCACACAGCAGCAGAAGGGGTAGACGAGGAAATGCCAGACACAAAAGCACGCCAAGAGGCCCGACGGGCCAACTTGAGAGTCCGGCGGGCGAAAGCCTTCGCCCGCCGCATCTCAATCAAGTGGTCCGTGCGCCGGGTGCGGTGGAAGCGGCGCGTTGCCCTCTTCCTCTCACACACCGCCTGGTGACATGCTGGAGTCCACCACGGGACGCTACGCGTCCGCGGGTTACCGGAAGATCGAGGAATACAGTCCTCCGCGACGCCCATCACCACCCGCTCGAAGAACTCCAAGCTCTCATCCACAGAGCCAAAGTCCAACACCGAACGGGCAATGACGGAACGAGCTCTGAAGGATGGCCAGTCAGCCCGCGCCAGGCACCACCTCGGTCGAGACGAGACACCCGGCTGCGGTCCGACCGGCTCAAGACAGACTGGGTAATGATCACTGCCATAAGAGTCCCCCAACACCCTCCACGAAAAATCGAGTAAGGCATCGAGGGACACCAAGGAGAGATCAATACAGGTAGATGAACCCGTGGGTTCGTGGAAATAGGTAGGTTCGCCGGAATTGAGGCACGCGAAGGAAAGTTCCTCCATTAAGGAGAGCAACATACCAGCAACATTAGTCGACCGGACATCTCCCCAAGCCGGGTCGCGACTGTTAAAGTCCCCGAGGAGGAGAAACGGTCGAGGCAGTTGCAACACCAACTCGCGAACCGCGTCGCGAGAAGGAGGGTCATGGGGAGGAATATAAATCGAGCAGGCAGTGTACTGGCGATCTAAAAAGAGCCGCACAGCCACAGCCTGCAAGGAAGTACGAAGAGGCACACCTCGCGAGGGTAACGAATGATGGACATAAATCGCCGCACCCCGCCGGCGTGTGTGCTCATCCGGGGTGCAAGGGAAACCAACATAGCCAGAGAGACGAGGGAGCCCCCGCGCAGCCAGGATAGTTTCCTGGAGACAAACGCAGGAAGGCCGCTCGCCCTCCAGCAGGGAGGCAAGGTTCTCCCAGTTAGCTAAAAGCCCCCTACAGTTCCAATGCAAAATGGAACTGTAAGGGGAAGGGGCATTATAAGAAGCAGAGAAATAGCCACGGACCAAGCTGAGCAGCAAACTCAACGGTCCGTAACCAGGGACGGAATCGGCTTCCTCGACTCACCCCGGACGGGGAGGGTAGGGGCCACAGGGGTCAAGCCCGAGAGACGAGGATCCCGATAATTACAGAAGGCCACAGACTCCGCAGCTGCCTCACCCGTAGTAGAACGAGAGTGGGAAAGTGGAACAGGGAGTTCAGAGGGGGAGAGGAGGCGACGAGACGGGCCCAGCCGAAACCCCCGACTCCCCACCAGAAGTGGGGCAGGGAGAACCAGATGTTCGAGGGCTCGTCACACCAGACAAGTGCTAACGGGGGGAGGGGGAGGAAAGATCCACCACAGGTGGGAAAGGTAGATCCAGGAGAGAGACCCGACCACTCTCAGCAGGAGCCGAAGGAAGAGAGACTCCATGAAGAAGGGCCAGGCCCCTCTCGACCAGATTCACCGTGGGAACCAAGTCAGTAATCGAGGGTGTCATGGGGCGGTGTACCTCAACCGACACCCGGACATTAGTTGGGGCACCGAGAGGTGACGCCCCACCAGACCTCCGTATAGGGGGGGGGGAGTCCCGAGCGGATTAAGAGCGGCGCGCCGCTTCCCCTCCGGTGAAGAAGGGGAAGCAGGGCGAGCAGTGGTCATGAACGGGTCTGGAGGACTCCGACCACGGTGACGCTTCCTCCCCTCCTTCGGGGCATCATCTTCCCCACCCGGGATATGGGTAGGCAAGGATCCACACCCCAAGGCCGGAGGGGGAGAAGGGGCACTTGTAGGTAGGGAATATGGGACATTTTCGAAACTGTAGTCTACCTTTTATCGAATATCTCTTTATTTAAAATCGATATCAATGAAAGCCATTATATTTCTTTCATTACTTTCTATTGTGATGATATTTGGAAAGTTTGATCAACATTAAATGTTTGTCGAAAAATGGGAAAATGCACAGCAGAGAGCCTTCGAAATTTTCAATTTTTCTTCTAATACCAAACACTATGAATTCTGCAGAAATTTTCCACAGTATATAGGATTAATATAAATGTCTTAAATATAAAATATTTAATAATTACTAACATTCGAAAATGTCCCATATTTCCTAAACTAATGTTAGTAATTATTAAATATTTTACATTTAAGAGATATTCGATAAAAGGTAGACTACAGTTTCGAAAATGTCCTATATTTCCTAAACTAATGTTAGTAATTATTAAATATGAAAGCCTTTATATTTGTTTCATTACTCTCCATTTTGATGATATTTTTGAAAGTTTCAGCAAGATCAAACTTTTCTCGAAAAATGGGAAAATGCACAGTCGAAAGCCTTCGAAATTTTGAATTTTTCTTCAAATAGCAAACACTATGAATTCTGCAGAAATTTTCCACAGTATCTAGCATTAATATAAATGTCTTAAATATAAAATATTTAATAATTACTAACATTAGTTTAGGAAATATAGGACATTTTCGAAACTGTAGTCTACCTTTTATCGAATATCTCTTTATTTAAAATCCATATCAATGATAGGATTTATATTTCTTTCATTACTTTCTACTGTGATGACATTTGGAAAGTTTCAGCAAGATCAAATGTTTCTCGGAAAATGGGAAAATGCAGTCGAAAGCCTTCGAGATTTTCAATTTTTCTTCAAATACTAGACCCTATGAATTCTACAGGAATTTTGACAGTATATAGGATTAATATAAATGTCTTAAATATAAAATATTTAATAATTACAACAATAAGTTTAGGAGCTGTGGGAGATTTTCGAATCTTTAGTCGACCACATATCGAATATCTCTTTATTTAAAATCGATATCAATGAAAGCCATTATATTTATTTCATTACTCTCCATTGTGATGATATTTGGAAAGTTTCAACAAGGTCAAACTTTTCTCGAAAAATGGGAAAAGGCACAGTCGAAAGCCTTCGAAATTTTGAATTTTTCTTCAAATACCAAACACTGTGAATTCTGCAGAAATTTTCCACAGTATATAGGATTAATATAAATGTCTTAAATATAAAATATTTAATAATTACTAACATTAGTTTAGGAAATATGGGACATTTTCGAAACTGTAGTCTACCTTTTATCGAATATCTCTTTATTTAAAATCGATATCAATGAAAGCCATTATATTTCTTTCATTACTTTCTATTGTGATGATATTTGGAAAGTTTGATCAACATTAAATGTTTGTCGAAAAATGGGAAAATGCACAGTCGAAAGCCTTCGAAATTTCCAATTTTTTTTCAAATACCAAACACTATGAATTCTGCAGAAATTTTCCACAGTATATAGGATTAATATAAATGTCTTAAATGTAAAATATTTAATAATTACTAACATTAGTTTAGGAAATATTGGACATTTTCGAATCTTTAGTCGACCACATATCGAATATCTCTTTATTTAAAATCGACATCAATGAAAGCCTTTATATTTCTTTCATTACTCTCCATTTTGATGATATTTGGAAAGTTTCAGCAAGATCAAACTTTACTCGAAAAATGGGAAAATGCACAGTCGAAAGCCTTCGAAATTTTGAATTTTTCTTCAAATACCAAACACTATGAATTCCGCAGAACTTTTCCAAAGTATATACGATTAATATAAATGTCTTAAATATAAAATATTTGATAATTACTCACATTAGTTTAGGAAATATAGGACAGTTTCGAAACTGCAGTCTACCTTTTATCGAATATCTCTTCATTTAAAATCCATATCAATGATAGGATTTATATTTCTTTCATTACTTTCTATTGTGATGACATTTGGAAAGTTTCAGCAAGATCAAATGTTTGTCGGAAAATGGGAAAATGCACTGTCGAAAGCCTTCGAAATTTTCAATTTTTCTTCAAATACTAGACCCTATGAATTCTACAGGTATTTTGCACAGTATATAGGATTAATATAAATGTCTTAAATATAAAATATTTAATAATTACAAAAATAAGTTTAGGAGCTGTGGGAGATTTTCGAATCTTTAGTCGACCACATATCGAATATCTCTTTATTTAAAATCGATATCAATGAAAGCCATTATATTTATTTCATTACTCTCCATTGAGATGATATTTGGAAAGTTTCAACAAGAACAAACTTTTCTCGAAAAATGGGAAAAGGCACAGTCGAAGGCCTTCGAAATTTTGAATTTTTCTTCAAATACCAAACATTATGAATTCTGCAGAAATTTTCCACAGTATATAGGATTAATATAAATGTCTTAAATATAAAATATTTAATAATTACTAACATTAGTTTAGGAAATATGGGACATTTTCGAAACTGTAGTCTACCTTTTATGGAATATCTCTTTATTTAAAATCGATATCAATGAAAGCCATTATATTTCTTTCATTACTTTCTATTGTGATGATATTTGGAAAGTTTGATCAACATTAAATGTTTGTCGAAAAATGGGAAAATGCACCAAATACTATGAATTCTGCAGAAATTTTCCACAGTATATAGGATTAATATGAATGTCTTAAATATAAAATATTTAAGTATATAGGATAGAACTTTTCCAAAGTATATAGGATTAATATAAATGTCTTAAATATAAAATATTTGATAATTACTCACATTAGTTTAGGAAATATAGGACATTTTCGAAATGTAGTCTACCTTTTATCGAACACCTCTTTATTTAAAATCCATATCAATGATAGGATTAATATTTCTTTCATTACTTTCTATTGTGATGACATTTGGAAAGTTTCAGCAAGATCAAATGTTTGTCGGAAAATGGGAAAATGCACTGTCGAAAGCCTTCGAAATTTTAAATTTTTCTTCAAATACTAGACCCTATGAATTCTACAGGAATTTTGCACAGTATATAGGATTAATATAAATGTCTTAAATATAAAATATTTAATAATTACAACAATAAGTTTAGGAGCTGTGGGAGATTTTCGAATCTTTAGTCGACCACATATCGAATATCTTTATTTAAAATCGATATCAATGAAAGCCATTATATTTATTTCATTACTCTCAATTGTGATGATATTTGGAAAGTTTCAACAAGAACAAACTTTTCTCGAAAAATGGGAAAAGGCACAGTCGAAACCCTTTGAAATTTTGAATTTTTCTTCAAATACCAAACACTATGAATTCTGCAGAAATTTTCCACATAATATAGGATTAATATAAATGTCTTAAATATAAAATATTTAATAATTACTAACATTAGTTTAGGAAATATGGGACATTTTCGAAACTGTAGTCTACCTTTTATCGAATATCTCTTTATTTAAAATCGATATCAATGAAAGCCATTATATTTCTTTCATTACTTTCTATTGTGATGATATTTGGAAAGTTTGATCAACATTAAATGTTTGTCGAAAAATGGGAAAATGCACAGTCGAAAGCCTTCGAAATTTTCAATTTTTCTTCAAATACCAAACACTAAAAATTCTGCAGAAATTTTCCACAGTATATAGGATTAATATAAATGTCTTAAATATAAAATATTTAATAATTACTAACATTAGTTTAGGAAATATGGGACATTTCGAAACTGTAGTCACCTTTTATCGAATATCTCTTTATGTAAAATCGATATCAATGAAAGCCATTATATTTCTTTCATTATTTCTATTGTGATGATATTTGGAAAGTTTGATCAACATTAAATGTTTGTCGAAAAATGGGAAAATGCACTGTCGAAAGCCTTCGAAATTTTCAATTTTTCTTCAAATACCAAAACACTATGAATTCTGCAGAGAAATTTTCCACAATATAGGATTAATATAAATGTCTTAAATATAAAATATTTAATAATTACTAACATTAGTTTAGGAAATATGGGACATTTTCGAAACTGTAGTCTACCTTTTATCGAATATCTCTTTATTAAAATCGATATCAATGAAAGCCATTATATTTCTTTCATTACTTTCTATTGTGATGATATTTGGGAAGTTTGATCAACATTAAATGTTTGTCGAAAAATGGGAAAATGCACAGCCGAGAGCCTTCGAAATTTTCAATTTTTCTTCAAATACCAAACACTATGAATTCTGCAGAAATTTTCCACAGTATATAGGATTAATATAAATGTCTTAAATATAAAATATTAAATAATTTCAACAATAAGTTTAGGAGCTGTGGGAGATTTTCGAATCTTTAGTCGACCACATATCGAATATCTCTTTATTTAAAATCGATATCAATGAAAGCCTTTATATTTCTTTCATTACTCTCCATTTTGATGATATTTTTGAAAGTTTCAGCAAGATCAAACTTTTCTCGAAAAATGGGAAAATGCACAGCCGAGAGCCTTCGAAATTTTCAATTTTACTTCAAATACCAAACACTATGAATTCTGCAGAAATTTTCCACAGTATATAGGATTAATATAAATGTCTTAAATATAAAATATTTAATAATTACTAACATTAGTTTAGGAAATATGGGACATTTTCGAAACTGTAGTCTACCTTTTATCGAATATCTCTTTATGTAAAATCGATATCAATGAAAGCCATTATATTTCTTTCATTACTTTCTATTGTGATGATATTTGGAAAGTTTGATCAACATTAAATGTTTGTCGAAAAATGGGAAAATGCACTGTCGAAAGCCTTCGAAATTTTCAATTTTTCTTCAAATACCAAACACTATGAATTCTGCAGAAATTTTCCACAGTATATAGGATTAATATAAATGTCTTAAATATAAAATATTTAATAATTACTAACATTAGTTTAGGAAATATGGGACATTTTCGAAACTGTAGTCTACCTTTTATCGAATATCTCTTTATTAAAATCGATATCAATGAAAGCCATTATATTTCTTTCATTACTTTCTATTGTGATGATATTTGGGAAGTTTGATCAACATTAAATGTTTGTCGAAAAATGGGAAAATTCACAGCCGAGAGCCTTCGAAATTTTCAATTTTTCTTCAAATACCAAACACTATGAATTCTGCAGAAATTTTCCAAAGTATATAGGATTAATATAAATGTCTTAAATATAAAATATTAAATAATTTCAACAATAAGTTTAGGAGCTGTGGGAGATTTTCGAATCTTTAGTCGACCACATATCGAATATCTCTTTATTTAAAATCGATATCAATGAAAGCCTTTATATTTCTTTCATTACTCTCCATTTTGATGATATTTTTGAAAGTTTCAGCAAGATCAAACTTTTCTCGAAAAATGGGAAAATGCACAGCCGAGAGCCTTCGAAATTTTCAATTTTACTTCAAATACCAAACACTATGAATTCTGCAGAAATTTTCCACAGTATATAGGATTAATATAAATGTTCTTAAATATAAAATTTTAATAATTACTAACATTAGTTTAGGAAATATGGGACATTTTCGAATCTTTAGTCGACCACATATCGAATATCTCTTTATTTATAATCGATATCAATGAAAGCCTTTATATTTGTTTCATTACTCTCCATTTTGATGATATTTTTGAAAGTTTCAGCAAGATCAAACTTTTATCGAAAAATGGGAAAATGCACAGTCGAAAGCCTTCGAAATTTTGAATTTTTCTTCAAATACCAAACACTATGAATTCTGCAGAAATTTTCCACAGTATCTAGCATTAATATAAATGTCTTAAATATAAAATATTTAATAATTACTAACATTAGTTTAGGAAATATAGGATATTTTCGAACTGTAGTCTACCTTTTATCGAACACCTCTTTATTTAAAATCCATATCAATGATAGGATTTATATTTCTTTCATTACTTTCTATTGTGATGACATTTGGAAAGTTTCAGCAAGATCAAATGTTTGTCGGAAAATGGGAAAATGCACTGTCGAAAGCCTTCGAAATTTTAAATTTTTCTTCAAATACTAGACCCTATGAATTCTACAGGAATTTTGGAGCACAGTATATAGGATTAATTAATGTCTTAAATATAAAATATTTAATATTACAACAATAAGTTTAGGAGCTGTGGGAGATTTTTGAATCTTTAGTCGACCACATATCGAATATCTCTTTTTAAAATCGATATCAATGAAAGCCATTATATTTATTTCATTACTCTCAATTGTGATGATATTTGGAAAGTTTCAACAAGAACAAACTTTCTCGAAAAATGGGAAAGGCACAGTCGAAACCCTTTGAAATTTTGAATTTTCTTCAAATACCAAACACTATGAATTCTGCAGAAATTTTCCACAGTATATAGGATTAATATAAATGTCTTAAATATAAAATATTTAATAATTACTAACATTAGTTTAGGAAATATGGGACATTTTCGAACTGTAGTCTACCTTTTATCGAATATCTCTTTATTTAAAATCGATATCAATGAAAGCCATTAATTTCTTTCATTACTTTCTATTGTGATGATATTTGGAAAGTTTGATCAACATTAAATGTTTGTCGAAAAATGGGAAAATGTACAGTCGAAAGCCTTCGAAATTTTCAATTTTTCTTCAAATACCAAACACTATGAATTCTGCAGAAATTTTCCACAGTATATAGGATTAATATAAATGTCTTAAATATAAAATATTTAATAATTACTAACATTAGTTTAGGAAATATGGGACATTTTCGAAACTGTAGTCTACCTTTTATCGAATATCTCTTTATTAAAATCGATATCAATGAAAGCCATTATATTTCTTTCATTACTTTCTATTGTGATGATATTTGGAAGTTTGATCACATTAAATGTTTGTCGAAAAATGGGAAAATGCACAGCCGAGAGCCTTCGAAATTTTCAATTTTTCTTCAAATACCAAACACTATGAATTCTGCAGAAATTTTCCACAGTATATAGGATTAATATAAATGTCTTAAATATAAAATATTAAATAATTTCAACAATAAGTTTAGGAGCTGTGGGAGATTTTCGAATCTTTAGTCGACCACATATCGAATATCTCTTTATTTAAAATCGATATCAATGAAAGCCTTTATATTTCTTTCATTACTCTCCATTTTGATGATATTTTTGAAAGTTTCAGCAAGATCAAACTTTTCTCGAAAAATGGGAAAATGCACAGCCGAGAGCCTTCGAAATTTTCAATTTTACTTCAAATACCAAACACTATGAATTCTGCAGAAATTTTCCACAGTATATAGGATTAATATAAATGTCTTAAATATAAAATATTTAATAATTACTAACATTAGTTTAGGAAATATGGGACATTTTCGAATCTTTAGTCGACCACATATCGAATATCTCTTTATTTATAATCGATATCAATGAAAGCCTTTATATTTGTTTCATTACTCTCCATTTTGATGATATTTTTGAAAGTTTCAGCAAGATCAAACTTTTCTCGAAAAATGGGAAAATGCACAGTCGAAAGCCTTCGAAATTTTGAATTTTTCTTCAAATACCAAACACTATGAATTCTGCAGAAATTTTCCACAGTATCTAGCATTAATATAAATGTCTTAAATATAAAATATTTAATAATTACTAACATTAGTTTAGGAAATATAGGACATTTTCGAACTGTAGTCTACCTTTTATCGAACACCTCTTTATTTAAAATCCATATCAATGATAGGATTTATATTTCTTTCATTACTTTCTATTGTGATGACATTTGGAAAGTTTCAGCAAGATCAAATGTTTGTCGGAAAATGGGAAAATGCACTGTCGAAAGCCTTCGAAATTTTCAATTTTTCTTCAAATACTAGACCCTATGAATTCTACAGGAATTTTGCACAGTATATAGGATTAATATAAATGTCTTAAATATAAAATATTTAATAATTACAACAATAAGTTTAGGAGCTGTGGGAGATTTTCGAATCTTTAGTCGACCACATATCGAATATCTCTTTATTTAAAATCGATATCAATGAAAGCCATTATATTTATTTCATTACTCTCCATTGTGATGATATTTGGAAAGTTTCAACAAGGTCAAACTTTTCTCGAAAAATGGGAAAAGGCACAGTCGAAAGCCTTCGAAATTTTGAATTTTTCTTCAAATACCAAACACTGTGAATTCTGCAGAAATTTTCCACAGTATATAGGATTAATATAAATGTCTTAAATATAAAATATTTAATAATTTCTAACATTAGTTTAGGAAATATGGGACATTTTCGAAACTGTAGTCTACCTTTTATCGAATATCTCTTATTTAAATCGATATCAATGAAAGCCATTATATTTCTTTCATTACTTTCTATTGTGATGATATTTGGAAAGTTTGATCAACATTAAATGTTTGTCGAAAAATGGGAAATGCACAGTCGAAAGCCTTCGAAATTTCCAATTTTTTTTCAAATACCAAACACTATGAATTCTGCGAAATTTTCCACAGTATATAGGATTAATATAAATGTCTTAATGTAAAATATTTAATAATTACTAACATTAGTTTAGGAAATATTGGACATTTTCGAATCTTTAGTCGACCATATCGAATATCTCTTTATTTAAAATCGACATCAATGAAGCCTTTATATTTCTTTCATTACTCTCCATTTTGATGATATTTGGAAAGTTTCAGCAAGATCAAACTTTACTCGAAAAATGGGAAAATGCACAGTCGAAAGCCTTCGAAATTTTGAATTTTTCTTCAAATACCAAACACTATGAATTCCGCAGAACTTTTCCAAAGTATATATACGATTAATATAAATGTCTTAAATATAAATATTTGATAATTACTCACATTAGTTTAGGAAATATAGGACATTCGAAACTGCAGTCTACCTTTATCGAATATCTCTTCATTTAAAATCCATATCAATGATAGGATTTATATTTCTTTCATTACTTTCTATTGTGATGACATTTGGAAAGTTTCGCAAGATCAAATGTTTGTCGGAAAATGGGAAAATGCACTGTCGAAAGCCTTCGAAATTTTCAATTTTTCTTCAAATACTAGACCCTATGAATTCTACAGGTATTTTGCACAGTATATAGGATTATATATAAATGTCTTAAATATAAAATATTTAATAATTACAAAAATAAGTTTAGGAGCTGTGGGAGATTTTCGAATCTTTAGTCGACCACATTCGAATATCTCTTTATTTAAAATCGATATCAATGAAAGCCATTATATTTATTTCATTACTCTCCATTGAGATGATATTTGGAAAGTTTCAACACAACAAACTTTTCTCGAAAAATGGGAAAAGGCACAGTCGAAGGCCTTCGAAATTTGAATTTTTCTTCAAATACCAAACATTATGAATTCTGCAGAAATTTTCCACAGTATATAGGATTAATATAAATGTCTTAAATATAAAATATTTAATAATTACTAACATTAGTTTAGGATATGGGACATTTTCGAAACTGTAGTCTACCTTTTATGGAATATCTCTTTATTAAAATCGATATCAATGAAAGCCATTATATTTCTTTCATTACTTTCTATTGTGATGATATTTGGAAAGTTTGATCAACATTAAATGTTTGTCGAAAAATGGGAAAATGCACCAAATACTATGAATTCTGCAGAAATTTTCCACAGTATATAGGATTAATATGAATGTCTTAAATATAAAATATTTAAGTATATAGGATAGAACTTTTCCAAAGTATATAGGATTAATATAAATGTCTTAAATATAAAATATTTGATAATTACTCACATTAGTTTAGGAAATATAGGACATTTTCGAAATGTAGTCTACCTTTTATCGAACACCTCTTTATTTAAAATCCATATCAATGATAGGATTTATATTTCTTTCATTACTTTCTATTGTGATGACATTTGGAAAGTTTCAGCAAGATCAAATGTTTGTCGGAAAATGGGAAAATGCACTGTCGAAAGCCTTCGAAATTTTAAATTTTTCTTCAAATACTAGACCCTATGAATTCTACAGGAATTTTGCACAGTATATAGGATTAATATAATGTCTTAAATATAAAATATTTAATAATTACAACAATAAGTTTAGGAGCTGTGGGAGATTTTCGAATCTTTAGTCGACCACATATCGAATATCTCTTTATTTAAAATCGATATCAATGAAAGCCATTATATTTATTTCATTACTCTCAATTGTGATGATATTTGGAAAGTTTCAACAAGACAAACTTTTCTCGAAAAATGGGAAAAGGCCCAGTCGAAACCCTTTGAAATTTTGAATTTTTCTTCAAATACCAAACACTATGAATTCTGCAGAAATTTTCCACATAATAATAGGATTAATATAAATGTCTTAAATATAAAATATTTAATAATACTAACATTAGTTTAGGAAATATGGGGACATTTTCGAAACTGTAGTCTACCTTTTATCGAATATCTCTTTATTTAAAATCGATATCAATGAAAGCCATTATATTTCTTTCATTACTTTCTATTGTGATGATATTTGGAAAGTTTGATCAACATTAAATGTTTGTCGAAAAAATGGGAAAATGCACAGTCGAAAGCCTTCGAAATTTTCAATTTTTCTTCAAATACAAACACTAAAAATTCTGCAGAAATTTTCCACAGTATATAGGATTAATATAAATGTCTTAAATATAAAATATTTAATAATTACGAACATTAGTTTAGGAAAATATGGGACATTTTCGAAACTGTAGTCTACCTTTTATCGAATATCTCTTTATGTAAAAATCGATATCAATGAAAGCCATTATATTTCTTTCATTACTTTCTATTGTGATGATATTTGGAAAGTTTGATCAACATTA